>VDFB02110412.1:0-124078 GCA_007258455.2 Sequoia sempervirens
ATTTGAATTGAATGAACTTGATACCCAAATGAGAGGACTTGATCCTCCTTAAATACAACACCAAGTGACTTTCCTTCTAGGTCGGCTTTAGAAGGAATAAATATCATTTAAATCAAGAAGGCCGACCAGCCTTGAACCAAAATGTATTAGGGAGAAAAATATCTCCTGCAGCTACAACACTAACACATGTACAGTATCTGTGCCGTATCGGCACTGTACTGTATCTGTATCCATATCAAGTACGGTGTTACATGTACGAATGGAGGGAGGGTGGTGTATCCTGCAACTCTGGTTTTTGTCCTCTAATTTCAGATCTAGAGGGGTTGCATCCTTAGGTTAATTGAACCATAGTCTGATGTTCAAACAAGGATTAGAAATTAAGAATAAATTGGTTGATCAATATGCCTCCTCCTTGCTTGGCCTCTCTTAAATAGAGTTTTCCTCAAAAGACATAAGTCTTCAAATTTCTTTCATGACCCTTGATTGGTATCTGAGAGGAATCATTTAAAATGAACTTTACTTATAGGAGACCTTATTTTATATTTTAATTTTACTCGAGGCCCTCTTTATTATAGTTCTAATCCCATTTCCTTAGTGCAAAATTCCCAAAACCCATGGAAAATGTATGATGGGCATTTTGGGTTTCAACTTGGCTTAGTTTCGAATAAAGGACATTACAGTCTCCAAGGAAATTAGCAACACTTATTTTTATTTACCAATTTTTTTGATACAGAATATCTTCTACAACCAGAGCCAAGTTAGCCTTGAATATGTTGCAAAATAACGTGTATAATTATTTTGAATATTTTTTTGCAAAAGCTTGTAGGTCTTCAAGGAAATCAACAACACTTATTTTATACCAATTTTTCTGACACCGAGTATCATCTACAACCAGGGCCAATTTAGCCTTGAATGTGTTGAAAAATAGCCTGTATAATTATTTTGATAAAAAAAGATGTAAAAGTATGTAGGTCTCCACGGAAAAAGCAATGCTGATTTAATTTGACAATTTTTCTTGACACATAATATCATCTACAACCAGAGCCAATTTAGCCTTGAATGTGTTGAAAAACAGTTTGTATAATTATTTTGAAAATAAAATGCAAAAGCTCGTAGGTCCAAGCTAATTAGTAATGCATATTTTTTTTACCAACTTTTTTTGATACAGAATATCATCTACAACCAGAGCCAAGTTATAGGGTTATCCAGAATTATCTCTAGTTGTCTCTTTGAAGTTAGATAGAAAAGAGATTTGAAAATACATGAAATCATAAAACATGCTTTAACTAAAAGTCAATGTAAACTGCTATTTTACAAGGGATGTGAGCTTCATGAAATTCTGAAGGTGGTCTTTCCTCATACTCTCCCCATTGCCAAATATTGAAGTTATCTCCATACTTTTTTCAACAATCCCATTTCTAGTTATCTCCCTTTCTGTGCATATAAAATCTCTATTTTCCATTTTGCAAATTTCTTCAAAGATTAATTGCTGAATTTAAAGAGTAACAGAAGTACATAAATACAGTTGAGATGTACTTATGAGATGGTCCCCCAAGATCAGCACCCATGAAGTGAATGTGCGAACAAGTTTGAGAGGAAAAGAGAAAAAATTGAAAACATATAATAAGACAGAGGTGCTGAGAACAGATGGCCAAGGCAGATGTTGGCTGAAGGGGGAAACACTTGTGAAAATGGTAGAACCTCAAATATACTTGTCAAGGGTTTGCATGCATCAGATGTGTCTTGGTGTCTTGAATTTGCCTGGTCGGAAGACTGAATTCATTCCATGTTGCAAATACAGCAATTTTGATTGAATAATATTAACAAATATAGAGGAGAAAGACAAGAAATCTGGGCAACTAAGAAGCCTGTCAAGCCTATTTACCTGGAGGCAAAGATGAAGTTGGTCTCTGTACTGTAGAAGTAGTGGCATTAAAATGAACTAAATCATTGTGTATGATGGGGAAGGAATGCGAGTTAGGAGTGACTGGGAAGTGGTGACTGGTGGTGTGGGTTTATTTAACATGCCCATCCTTGTAATGGTGGTGCACTGGACATGTGTTGCTACACATAAAAACAATCTTAACTCTGTTTATCTTTATTGGTGGATCAGTGTTGATTTTATTCACAATAATGAACTTGCTAACCATCAAGTTACACAAGACTGTCAGTTGGTACAGAGAGAGTCTGCTAGTTGTTTAAGGTTACTGGTGGCTGGGAGAAAAATCCGGTGTTCCATGGAGTTTCCTGACAGGGATGGGGGGACCGGGGGTCTGAGTTCAGGGGACCAAGGATATTTATAAACTTTGGCAAATTAGTAAAATTGCAAATGCTAACATTTTAAATACTTGAATACTATTACTAAAAGACAAAGTAAATAAAATTTGACAAATGAAATCGTCGAATTTGAGATTTCTATTATATCAAAAATATGATATTATAATATCATATCATATAGATGATTACAATGAGTAGCATGATGCATTGATATCAAAAAATAAGTACAAAATGCAAAAATATAGTGAAGGGAGGCCTCTAATCATCCCCAAACTCCTCATCACTCGAACTACTGGAATCCTTGTGGTCAAGCTCTGCCAAACTAACACCAACCAGCCCTGCATTTGAAGTCGAAACATCCTCATCTGTGTTGGCTCCTCTAGCTCTACATCCCATCGTGCTGCTAGACTCTCTTTGTACACAAGTGTTTTGTGGTCAATGAGATGCAAAGCACTATGTACAGCCACAACCTTCTCTGCTCTCCTAGAGGTAAGTTTGTTTCTCTTAAGAGAGTGGATGAAACTATATGTAGACCAGTTCCTCTCAACAGTTGAAGAACTAGAAACCTGAGATAACAATTGGATGGCTAGAGTGGTAGTCAAAGATTCGATCGATGGCAAGTCCACTACAAAATTGGGTCCTCCTATGCCATAGTTGCCATATCCATCTTAGCCGCATCTGAATAACCCCTAAGAGTGGCAAATTTGGTCCAATCAGTGCGAATCGTGCTAGCATCTACAGGATCATACATCTTCTCAATGCACTTGAAGAACCCTGCCTTCACCTCCGCATCCTCTATCGGTGTCACTCTACTAGGCCTAGTCTTGTACCACTTAGGATTCAGTGCATAGACTGCCATGTGCAAGGGAGTGTTGAGCTTTTCCCATCTCCTGTGAATGATTGGCTGAATGTGCTCGTGGTAGAATGCTAATGTGGGGTCCTCTTGCACAACAACCCTCATCTGATCAAGCATAGAATCAATGCACTCATACACCTCTCCAAAGTTAGGTGCATCTGCATCCTCATACCTGATGACTTGGAAATCTGGAGCAATGATGGAGACAATATATTTGCATCACTCCAAAATACATCACTCTTCTTTGTATCCTTCACCCTCCTCCCCTGCTCTGTCTTGGACTTGGTCCATGCATTCCATTCTGCTGTCATAAGCATGAGTTGTAGTAACTCTTGCCACTCAATCATTCTCTCCAAGAGAATGACATAGGAAGCATATCTCGTATCAGTAGGTTTCAGGAACTCCTTCTTAGAGAGGATCCTAAAGAGTGCATGTAAAGTGTGGTGGTTGCAGATAAATAGTTGCACATCTCTCGCAGCATTTACCATTGCTCTAATCCAACCAATCTTCCCCATGTCCTTGAGTGCATTGTTCATGGTATGCACACAACATGGAGTCCACCAAATATGCCTATAAGCTGCCTCAACAAGTTTACCCGTAGCTTTGCACACATGTGCTACATCTGTCACTATTTGGACCACATTTTTTGGCCCAACCTCCTCAATAGCCTCCTTGAGGACTTGAAATTGAAAATCAGCATCTTTGCGATGCCCTGAGCAATCAATTGCCTTAATAAAATATGGGCTTTTGTACATGTAACCATGATATTAATGAGTGGACGATGGCTAATATTCGTCCACCCATCCATGACTATGCTGCATCCTGTCCTAACCCAACATTCCTTATTCTTCTCCATCAACAAATCGATCTTGGAATAGTTCTTATCCAAGATCGTGGTCCTCAATTTTGTCTCACCTGGTGGCACATATGATGTTCCTCCCCTTGCCACCATTGATATCATCTCCTTATAATAAGGAGATCAGGCTACATGAAATGGGATGCCATTGGCAAAGAAGAACTTGCCAATGGCATCATCTATGTCATCTTTGAGTTGCACATTAAACAAATCTGCTATGGGGTCACTTTGAGTTTGACTTTGCAATTTCCGTTTCCCCCTCCCCTCTCTTGCATAGGCACTGGAAGAAGACCCTGGTGTCTGTAATGTCCCCTTTTTGGGATCAGTGTATACTTTGCCCACAGGGATGGATTATCTTATTATTCTGATTTGAACCTGTTGTGATGATGTATGCTCCAACTGTTAACGATGCCCAGATCTGCTCCTTTATGCAATCATAATTACTTATAAGATTCAATAATTGCTGCAAGCATAATTTATATGTGTATGTATTTATGTATTAATAAATATATTTAATTTTACTTCTCTAATTATATCCTTGCCAATAATAATTATTCCAATATATGTATTCCTTCTGCTGTAGTTTTTAGATTTCCCCGAACGCAGACCTGATTTGATGTGTATATAAACTTACTTCCTTAATTGATCTATCATTGGTCTGTAAATTCCTCTTTTTAGATCTGCTGCTGTATATATTTCTATTTTATTCCTTATCCCCCTTTTTGATTCACATCCACTTTATGTTCCCTTTATACGATTTAGCATGCCTCTTTATGAAAGGATATGTTTCTTCAATTTACGAATGGACATAATTTTTTGTTAATTAATTCTCAAACCTTTCGCTGCCATTATAAATCATTAGTTATCTTTAATAGTATTACCAATGATCACGGCTTTCCCTTTTCTACATATAATCGCTGGTCTTCACAATATTAATCGCTGCAGCCTTTAAAGTTTCTTATTTATTACTTTTAATGTCTTTCTTTAAATGAATCGCTGGCTGCTCATAAATGTATTTTAAATTTTTAATATATAAATATTATTTTATATTGATATATTTATATTTATTTATTTATATGAGTTTTATATATGTTTTAATGATCATAATAATATTTAAATTGCTAATATTATATTCATATTTTAATACTTATTTAATTTATTTATTTGCATTTCAATGCTTAGATTTTTTTTTTAGTGTTGCAATTTCAGGGACATGACAGTGTCCCTCCTACTCTCATCTGCCTCCTACTCTTGTTTGCAAAGTATGGCTGGAACTCTGTGGCTGGCTATGCTGAAGATGTGTCCTATGAAGCAAAGTAGTAGGCACAGGTGCAATTGTAGCTGGACTATCATCAGGAACACCCCATAATTTATTCATTTCAGCTCTCATTTTGAGGTTTTCTAGTTTTTCCAAAAAAGAATATATCTCCACACCTTTTCCTCTAATGAAAAGAAGGTGTGCATTAACTCTAGTAATGCTCCCAAACCACTCTACATCACAAAAGTGGCACTTCCACCTCCTTGTGATACCAGATGCTGCCCTTGGCTTGCCTGGTAATTTTGTTGCAAACTGTCTGAGAGGGGATTTGTGATCAAAAGGACCCCTAGCATTTGGTGCTAGTAATGCAGAAGGGCACTCTATAGTGTTAGTTTTAGGATCAGATTTGCAATAAGCAGAATTACAACACATGAACAATAAACACAACACTTTTACCCTAGGAAAATCCTCCTACTCGAGGTAGAAAAACCCAGCCACAAATATATCACTTATATATTGAATAAAAGAGCAGCAAATTGCTTTACAATTAGGCCACACACTAGGCCGAACTGATGCAATGATTATAGCACCTCTCTAGATGCAAATACACAAGCAATAATGAATATCGATCTTCTTGAACATATATCAATCTGCTGTAGATATGCAAACTCCTCTTGAAGAATGCAAATTCCTTGAGAATAATAATCAATCTGCTGTAAAATGATGATCTCCTTCTAGGCGTGTAAAGTTGTCTTGAAAAATGAATTGGATACCAAATGAATGTGAGTCGACCTTGAATATATAGACACCAAGATGCGACTTCTCATCAAGTCGACTTTAAGAAATAAATAAATTATCATGTCCCCCTCAGCATTTAATATTGTTTTTATATATTTTTTGAGTTTGAAGGAGAAAGAAATCTCCCGCCGCTACTATAACATCAACACTTCCTCTTAGCTAGGGAGATATCTTTCTAGATATTCACGTCATGGAGTCTCTCAACATGACGCCCACAATGGCTACACCCATTTGTGGAAAGCTCAAAGGTTCATCACGGCGTCTCTCAACGTGATGTCGTCATGGAGTCTCTCAACATGACGTCCACCATGGCTACTCCCATGTGTGGAAAAAAACACATGTACAAGTGCCCATCATAGAGTCTCTCAACGTGATATCATCATGGAGTCTCTCAACATGACGTCCACCATGGCTACTCCCATGTGTGGAAAAACACAAGTACAAAGGGTTCATCATGGAGTCTCTCAACGTGATGTCGTCATGGAGTCTCTCAACATGACGTTTCATCTTAGTCTCAGAGATGAACAAGGGCTCGCACCTCATATTTCTCCATCTCAGAGAAATATACACTACAAGGGCTTTCACCTCATACTTCTCCGTCATAGAGAAATATACACTAACAAGGGCTTTCACCTCATACTTCTCCGTCACAGAGAAATATACACTAACAAGGGCTTTCACCTCATACATCTCTGTCACAGAGAAATATACATTACAACAAATCTTCATGATGATGTGACTCCCTCTGAAGCTCCAAGTGCTTGCATCAACCTCCTGATTTCCTCATCCAAAGTTGCCTTTGTTGGTTTGTCAAACTCCCTTTGAATGTTAATTCCTCTTCTTCGAAGAAACTGATCACAAAGACAATCTGAATAGATTCTTCCTCTTCGAGAGATGTCTCCAGTTATGTGTCACCAACTCAGTCCCATGGCAATAAGCTGTGTCTCCATTCTTCAACCTGTGTGACTTCCTCACAGGATGCATCAAGCTCTTCCTCCCTTGAATGCAATCTCTCATCATCCTTATGCTCCTCGGTCCGTCCTGAAAGCATTTTAGAGAGTTTAATAATAGTTCATAGAACTAAACTATCTCGAAGAGAAATACCAATGCTATAATCATACATGATTCACTATTCCAATGTTATTGCATGAATTAATAACTACATAAAATTCATTCAAGGTACAAGCATAAAATACTTATCTCTTTATGTTGGTACACCAATGAGCTAGACCTGTAGCTATGTCTCATCTTCGCCACCTTCACTTGATCTCGGCCTCAAGGAAAGTGGGAAAATGAATCAACCGTTTATCAAAGATTGAAGACTCCATTTAAATCTTGAGATCACATTATGAATCAATGCACGCACACTCATGTAATGAAAGAGTTTAAGTAATCAAAAAGAGTGAAAATAAATCATCACGACTTCCTTCCACACGGCCAAAGAGAATACTACATAGGAGAAATGCCACGAGTGTTAAGCCACCCTTAATCAATGAATCAACGAATACCATAGAAGTCGTCGCTCCATACATCACCACTGCAACCACATTGAACATTTATTTGTGCATCGAACAGGCTTGTGGCTTCAATCATTACTTCCCGATTGAGTTTCTGTTTAACCAAATTTGATCAGATCTTTTCCTTAGACCCGCTCTGATACCATGTTAGTTTTAGGATTAGATTTGCAATAAGCAGAATTACAACAACACATGAACAATAAACACAACACTTTTACCTTGAGAAAACCCTCCTACTCGAGGGAGAAAAACCCAGCCACAAATATATCACTTATATATTGAATAAAAGAGCAGCAAATTGCTTTACAATTAGGCCACACACTAGGCCGAACTGATGCAATGATTATAGCACCTCTCTAGATGCAAATACACAAGCAATAATGAATATCGATCTTCTTGAATATATATCAATCTGCTGTAGATATGCAAACTCCTCTTGAAGAATGTGAATTCCTTGAGAATAATAATCGATTTGCTGTAAAATGATGATCTCCTTCTAGGCGTGCGAAGTTGTCTTGAAAAATGAATTGGATACCAAATGAATGTGAGTCACCTTGAATATATAGACACCAAGATGCCTTTCCATGAAGAGTCAACCTCTTTCACATAAGAGACGACTTTACACAAAATGATGCGACTTCTCATCAAGTCGGCTTTAAGAAATAAATAAATTATCATGTCCACCTCAACATTTAATATTTGTTTTTATATATTTTTTGAGTTCGAAGGAGAAAGAAATCTCCCACCGCTACTATAACATCAACATATAGTACTTGCTTCACTTGCCATGGAATTAGTTTGGGCTTCAAGCTCAGCCCCATGGTCCCTCCCCTTAGCCTCAGGAGCATATTTAGATTCAGGATCACTATGAGAATGAACCTCTACCTCATCCTCACTCATGTCATGAGAGCTCATTGTGACATTGTAATAAACAAATAAATTCTATAAGTGCCTAGTTTCAGCCTAGTTTAACAAATTTGAAAATAAAATTTTAAAGTTTGAGGTTGAATCTTGATGGAAAGATGAAAAATGAACAATGAGCCTTGAAATTAAAATATGAATATGCATTTGCGGCCATGTTTATGAAATTATGAAAATTTGAATATGCATTTGCAGCCATGTTTATGAAATTATGATTAATATTAATTTTTTAATCAAATTATGATTAATATTAATTTTTTTTATCATAATTTCATAAATATGGCCGCAAATGCATATTCATATTTTCATTTCAAGGCTCATTATTCATTTTTCATCTTTCCATCAAGATTCAACATCAAACTACGTTTTGAAAATGAATCTAAAAACTTAGGAAAAAAAACAAAAAAAATATTGAAAAAACTTCAAAAAACAGCCATAGAAACCTACCTTGTGCTTGAAAAATCCTTTTAAGTTGGTGTAAAATGCTCCTCCTCTTCTTCTTTCTCCTTCTCACCCCTCTTGCACTTGCTGCACCTCAATCTCACTCTTTCACCCACTCTTCTCACTGTTTTCTCTCATCTTTACCTAGCTGTTGCAAAATATGAAATGCAAATGTGAGCAAAAAATAGAGGAGTTAGAGTGTTTTGTAGAGGTAGTGTGTTTGGAGAGGGGTCCCACAAGCCTTTAGGGCTAACGCCCAAGGCACAAATTTTAATAAATTTTAAAGGTTTTAAAAAAATAAAAATTAAAAGAACACTTTTTGACACTGCCCAGCGCGGGGGACGCCTGGGTGTCCTCGAGACGCTCGAGGGACGGCTAGGCGTCCCTGAGATGTCTCGACATCTCCCTCGTCCCCGCAAAGTTTTTGAAGTCTTGGCGAAGGTGGCGATACGGTGGGGGGACGTTTCCCACCCTTTCCGATGTCCCCGAGACATCCCCATCTCCGAAACGTGTGGATTTAGGGTGGGACGCGTCCCCGTGGAACACTAGAAAAATCCCAAAAGCTATCTTATAAATTTCCAGCAATATACGACAATTTTCGACACACTGACAAATATCTGCAACACAATAGTTTTACCAATATATGACAAGTTTCCGGCCATATGACAATTTCCTGGCAATTGATGAAAATATTATTGCTGAAATTCACACTAACAAAGCCTTTTGGCTAATAACTAGCATACTTAGGCCATCAACTGCAACACATGGAATATTTTTCTCCCATCTGAAGAAACAGCTAGTATTTGAGTGTATAATATAGCTTGAGAAATACCATCCTCTTGAGCATCTGAATTGAAGAAATGTGTACTTATGATGAGTTTCAGTTGCTTAAAAACTATGTTAGGCACATTCTATCTTTTATAATATTTCTTTGGCCTGCTCAAAAATCAGTTTGGGGATCAATGCATCACTCAACAACTATTTCTTGTATTTTTGGCATTTCTTTACTATTTCTTGCCTTCACTTTAAGTAGATGCTTTGTCAAATTACAAATTATATATGAAATATATTTTATCAACTTCTATGAATGTAATGTAATTTATTGTCCTTATCTTAATAAGACAAGGATTTTTTATTTGAGGTAGGCTATTTTATTGAAGTTTAGCTATTTTTACTGGTAAATTAAACTTTAAATTCAAATTATTCTAGTCTAAAATATATATAGCTTTAATTTACTATAGTTAAATATGCTAATCTACAATCTTACACTTCTAAAATGTAGCATGCATATTACCAAATATACATGACAGGAACACAGCATTAAATCATCTGACTCATGCTTAGTGTAGTGATTGCAGAAATCAATGCATTATGGCTCTACTTGCATTTGTTGTTAAGAATTTAGTGTATTAAAAATAAACTGTATATATTATATATCCATGGTTAATAAAATTAATATTATTAATTATTTTTTTGTATCATATCTCTTTTTATCTCCTATATGCAGGGGCACAAGGGCTATCTCCTTCGCAAGTAATGGACGTGTTGTATATACTACTGGGGTTGATGGCATGGTATGTGAGTTGGATTCAGAAACAGGGAATCTCATAGAAAAATTCAGAGCTTCAAAAAAGGCAATTTCTTGTTTGGCAGTTTCTTCTGGTGAGATTCTTGATAAGATAGTTTATTCAATGCTGTCTTTTTCATGTATCTTGAATCATGTCTTTACACTGCTTAGCTAAATGTTTTTACTCCATGGGCTAATGCCTCCTAGGTCTTTGTTGCTTTCTATACAAGACCATATTAGTGTTTTTGTGGATGGAGGGACATGTATCGGGTACAGCAATTTTGTTTCATATTTTTGTGGATGATGGGGGATGGCTGTTAAGTAATATGTAAAATTATTTTTGAATTTTTAAAATACAAATAGATCAAAGCCACTTAAAAATTACATAACAGACAATCATAGACATACTATTTCAAAAGAGTAAATACAATAAGAATTCAAAAGGGGAAGTGCAATAAGTATTCACCGATTCTACAATAAATCTGATAGACCTATAATCATAGACAGAATATGGAATATGATTTATATTGAGAGATGCTGAAAAGAGAAATGTCGCATCATGCATAGCACATAGGTACATTGAGCAACAAGCTCAGAAATTGGAGTCATTGACAGATTGATGTCTCAGAAACTGCTTCTCTTCCTTTTATTCGCTTTTGGTGAATGTAAAACTGCAATGGGCATGAGTTTTAAAAGTTTCTTTGGGTTGGGGTGCCTTGGTGCCCATGCCCCCTCGCCAACCCTTCTTCTAAAATTTTATTTGTTTTAGGCTGTTTTTAAATATTTTTTGCTATTTTTTATGCAATTGATATGGGATATGCCTTAAGTCTCGATGACAACTAGGGGACGTAGGGATATTCAAGACCCCAAAAAGGGGGATATGCCCTATGATTTTAGGGCATGTCTTGGAGACATCTCTGAACATTTCAGAAAGGTGGGGAGGGGAATGCAGAGTGGGAATGCCCTTGCCAAGTCCCCTAGTCCCCTTGGATGTTCAGGACATCACACATATCCAGGGGACAAATCCCCATGGAACTTTGGATTATATAGTATTTATTAACTTGGCCTTGTTCAGGTAAGCTCTTGATAGCATCCATTGTTTATTTTATATAGCTTGAAAGTTGACTAATTGGCAGGCTTGCTGCCTTCAATCAGCCATCTTTGATAATATGTACTATTTATAATATACACTGTTCTCGTATTTCTTGTTAGTGATAGTTTCTTCGTGAGTCTTACTGTATTCTATCTTGTTTTGTCTAGACTCTTAGTCTCATCATATCTCCTATGATTATTATTTTTCTTTCTTTAAGATGCATTTCAATTTTTGTCTTTCTACTATGACTATAAGATATTCATTGGAATATAATTTTGGAACATATTATTTAATTTGTTTCAGATGGAAGAAGCTTGGCTACAGCGGGGGCAGAATTAAAACATTTTAGTTTGCCAGATAAAAAGAAGTTGCAGAAATTTACAGGGCATCCAGTAAGTGATGGGTTGTTATGAAATTTTCAAATTCAATTGGTTGAGTAATATGATAGCTTGTGCCTATGTTATCTTGTTAATCCAAGTCTTATAGGTTTATTATGTTTGGAACTATTGTTTATTGTTGTTTTGTATACAGCAGGTTTACATTTCTGTTATTTTCCAGTACTATACAAATTTGCTAGCAGACCACATTATAATTAATCTGCCAACTTTTTCAAGCAGCTTGTTTATGACTCTATCTCATCAGGGATTTGTTAAACTACTTAGCACAGTATATGAAAATGCTCTCTGTTCTTAGGAAAGTAAATTGGCAGCCTGTACATTATAACCATGCATATCAACATAGGAGGAATTTGATCATAATTATCATTTTCATGGGAACATGAACAGAAACAATATGTTCTATCAGACAATATGACGTGAAAATATTAACAGAAGCAGTGTTCTACTTTATAGGGTTTCCATCATCATAGAAAGGTAAACGCTAGAATCTTTGTATTGGCTTTGCCTCTTGCTTGTGTCTGAGGTGGACTTTATGGGCAGTTTGCTATTGATATTCTCTTCATAGATCAGACGAGACTGATAACAGTGTTCAATACTCTGTTTCATGGCCTCTTGCTCTTGTTTGAGGTGAATGATATAGAGCTTTTGCCTATCAGTATTTTTTATATAGATTAAAGGAGACTGATGTCAATCCTGGATTTCTCTTGCAGTAAGACAATGTGCAGGATGACTACAATAGCCAAGGTTCATAAATCTCTTGGTTCTAGCAATTTCTCAAGTTGGGTGAATTGGGTCAACTAGTTTTGCCTAAAAATAGAACCATTGGAATTATAGAGAAAAACTATATCAACCATTGGAATTCTAGAGAAAAACTAAATCTCTCAAAGCAATCTGTAATCAGGAGCAAGTCATCTTTTAATACATTCGGCATAATTTCATTTTTAAAATGAGTTTGAGAACTTGTGTTTGTGCTATATATCCAAGAACATTATTAATAAATTCTTTGGTTTGAAACTGTGTCTTTAGTGACCCTTCTCGATTGTATATTACCCATTCTGATTCTACTTTTCTTGGATTTATTTATAATGCCTATCAGGTTTTAAATCAAAACAAATTTCTTAATCTCAATCTGCATGAAGGTTAAATGAGGCCCTGCAACCTGTTTCTTGGCAGATTACATTTGAATTGTTAAATAACTATTAGTTATTAATAATCAGTACATTTTCTTCTTGTAAAATACTGTTTCTAATTTGTAGATATTGGTTTTTTGGTTCTTGCTGTAGAATTCTGTGAGGGTTATGAAGTTTGCAACAACTGGGAAGCATATAATTTCTGCAGCTGCTGGTGAGAGGCATGTTGCTGTATGGAAATGTGATGGTAGTAAGGGATCTGGAGCTGCTGCTTCTGTTCTTTCAGTGGAGCAGCCAGCTGTTGCCTTGGACTGCAAAGCTTTTGGAGATGATGGTGAAGGTCTAAGTGTTCTTGCTGTTTCAGAGTCAGGTGTTGCTTACATCTGGCACAGTGCGAGTGTAGAAGAGTTAAATTCAGAAAAACCAAGTAAAGTTACAGTGTCTTTAGGCAAAGAGGACAGCTCTATTTCAAAGTCTTTGAGAAAGAGTAGGCCTTGTGTTTTTGCAGCAAAACTACAAGGTATCGGAAGTGATAGCTCTTTAGCAGTTCTTGTTGCATATGGTAACTTAGTAAAGCCAAGTTTTGAGAGGTTGGAGGTCATGAAGAAAGGCGATGACATTATTTTGAGTGCTTCTGAAAGTGGAATTTTATTGGCTGCCCCACATGATAAGAGTGCTGTGGCAATCAAAGGCCAACAAAATGGAGGTGAGTACTCTAGATATGAACAAACAACATAGTTAATGCCTGGTAACAATGATAATTTTTTCTGATTGGATTGAGGTAAAATTTATGTTGGTAGATATAAATGAAAATAATCATATACCCACAGTGTATTGATGGAGTTGAACAGGATCTAATTCTAACTGGTTTTAGTTTTGATGTTGCATATTAATCAAGTGTTTCTTCAGAACTCTTGTGATGCCTTTCTGGCAGCCATTTCATATACTTGTATTCTATTTATTAGATCTCAAAAATTGTAATAGATGTTGTGGATTTGATGCAGTGTACCTCAAAATTTTGTTCATGACATGTGATGCCTTTGTAGCTTTCTTATGTGCTAAAATTTGAATGTTTTTACAGTCACTGCTTTAGGTCCTGCCAATGCAGAAGACGCCATCTTTCCAATACCAAGAGTTGAGATTCCAGAAGATGAAAAGCACAAGACAAAGTATGGAAAAAAGCGAAGGGCAAGTGATATTGAGGCAATACCAAATGAAGTTGGCACTGATCTGATGGAAATAGAGAGTAAGCACACCTACTATGTGTTCTTTGTCCTTTTGTTTAAAGGGAGGCAAAAGAGCTTGCCCGACAGACTGTTCATTTGGTTTTCTGGTCTGCTTAGGCCTAGGTTTCTAGCTTGCTATGTATGTCTTTGCTACTGATTATAGATATAACTTAGCTTTGCCTGACAATTGTGCATGTGGAGCCTGAAAAAATATGTATGTGGCTTTGTGCTTACTCATAGAACTTGTGGATTTGAATTTTGATTCGGGCTCTACTGAAATAATGTATTTGTTTGAAATACTTCTTCAACACTGGTTTTTTTTCTTGTATCAGTTGTATCTTTGATGTCAATAATATTGTACTAAGAGAATACTGAAATAGAAAACATTTGAATAGATTTAATTGATTTCTAAAATTGTCATGAAGGGATCTTGTCTGTCCATTTCAAAGTTATATGCTCAGCAGGTTTCCAACATGTCAAAGGAAACTGCTTGAGTTATAGGTCAAGGAGGCCCACCGTTGATGGGTAGAGCAAGATGCTTGCTCCCATAAACTCACCTAAAAGACCTAAGGGTTCTTCCTTTTCACAAGTGAATTGAAAATCCTGTTGTCTCTTCTGCTAATGGATACTCCGAATTTCAGATGGGATCGTGATATTATATGCAATCCAGTTCTGGTTTGAATAGGTTTTTTTGTTTGAGGGGACTCTGTTCTACATTTGGAACTGAATCTAACATGTCAGAATGTAGCTTGAGAGGGACTTTATGGCATTTATGTGCTTGATCAATGGAAGGGACTGTAAGGCACTAAACCAACTTCAGGGCTTGAGCAATTAGTTCTTTATGCCTCTACCTCTACATCTCTTGTCTGATCATGAAACTATATTTTCATCTTCCCATGTGGTTCTCTTTCCTGAATGGTTCTGATCAGTTCAGTTCCTCCCATCCATTTCAGCTTCACCTGATCAATAGGGAGAGTGGATGGCACTTGACTTAAAGATAAGAGTGATGATTCCTTGAGTCAAGTTCCTAACAGAATGGGGTGCTTGCCTTCCCATGGTGCACAAGCACCCTTTCTTAATGAAGAAATGCAAACAAATTTATGCTGCTTGCATGTACTATCAGTAATAGATCCAGTATGCCTCCTGAGGATAAATCCCTGGATGTGAGGTCTCCTCCGAAAGGAATGTGATCTTCCTTGTTGGTATTTTGATTTTACACAGATCTAATTGGGCATTGGTATTGACCCAAGTTCTGATTATCTTTTGGTATTGCTATTTTTTGATTGTTTTATACGTACCTTACATATAGGATCATGTGGACATATTCTGTTGTATATCAGAAATTGTGAGCATATTTTATCTGTGTGACATGGTTACATTCTGTCAAGAATTCATGTTTTATACGTACCTTACATATAGGATCATGTGGACATATTCTGTTGTATATTGGAAATTGTGAGCATATTTTGTCTGTTGTACCATGGTTACATTCTGTCAAGAATTCATGTTACTAGGCTATATTTTTCATCCCCTTCATATTATGAGTTTTAGAGTTTAGGCAATAATTATAATATAATAATGGAACAATTGATTATTATGTTATCAGTATATATCTCATTTATATATTCTAGTGTTTTATGGTCTCCATCAGTGAGGCACCAATTTTCATAGCCTACACTGCAATATTAGTTTTTGCAGTTATTTAGAATCAAGTAAGCTATGGCGTCTTAATCTATCAATTTTCATGTTCATATTTTCTGCTATTTTTCCGAAGCATCTAGTGTTTTTGATATGCAGAGTTTTTAAACAGTAATCTAGGATTTTACAAGGGAGAGTATAGCTCAAATTCTTCAACAAGTGATTTATTTAGAAACCTCCTTCAAGAACTTAATAATTATTTATTTGATTGTTGAATAGCCCCCTATTTTCCATGGGGTGACCCAACATTTGTCTAAGATGGCACAGTTGAGGGCAATCTATTCCATCAAAGTTACCAGGAGTTGCATCTGGCATTGATTATTAAAGAAATGCTGCACCCATAATAAGATGTGATATGCTACTACTTAAATGACCATTTATCGGCTACAACCAAAAGGGCTAGTTATTGAGTCAAAGTCACCTAAGATTTGCACCGTCAAAATTACCCAGGACTTGGACCTTGCCTCGACTGTTAATATGCACTAAATCCATAATTTAATGCAATGTTATGTAAAGCGCCATTTACGAGCACTTAAGAAACCACATACTTCATCATTCATGCGTTTGAACCGGGGATTTGTTATTCAATGCCCATTGATTCACTTCTTGAGCACATCCAAATTGGAAGATAATATTATAGTTATTGATAGGGACTGATGATGGTTATGTTTATGCATCAGTCAGATATATCTTTCTACTTGCTGCTATATATGTGTCCTCTATACTATGTTTATAGCATTTTTCTGCTAAGTTTGGATATGCCATGCAATTAGCTCTCATTTACCATTTTTTCATTGTTTGTTGTATGATATACTTCTTCATTTGTTTGGAAGCTTGTCTTAAGCCTTGAAAATGTCAAAACCAGATGTGTGTTTTTGAACAACCATATTGCTATTACTAAATTTGTGAAATTATTTGGTCTATATCCTAACTTTTCTACTTTGTATATCTATTTCCTTACATTTAACATAAATACAGGAACAGCAGATGGGAATGCAGAAGTTATGGAGGATGATAATGAACCAACAATGGAAGAAAAACTCATGCAACTTGGGATTATAGAGAAGGAGAAAGAAGATGATCCAAGCCAGCCAAGTCATACTTTAACCTCAATACCGCCTAATGCAGATTCTGTTGTTGTTCTTTTGAGACAGGCATTGAGAAGTAATGATATCATATTATTGGCACAATGCTTGAATATACGAGATCCTTCGGTTAGTTTTCTTACTTTGGAATTTAAATATGTAACTATGTAAGTAGGTTTTGGATGTAATAAGTCTGTTTGGGTATAATTTTTTTAACAAGAATCTGCTTACATGATTCCTTTGAAAGTCCTGTGTATATTGCCTATTTGGAGTTTTGTTTTCTGCTTATGAACTTTTTAGATATAAAACAGGTGTTATAACTTGGACATAACTACAAATGACTCGTTTGGTTCATCTTTTCGTTTTGCAGGTTAGAAGGAACTCAGTTTATTCTCTTAGTTCTGCTGATGCTCTTAAGCTTTTCAAGAGTATGGTACACAGGTTAAAATCTGGGTTAGTAACTTTCTTACGATGAATATATAAGGAATGCTTGTCTATTTGAAATTATCATAACTTTCAGTTTCCTAGAATGGTTATTTAAGATGCCATTTTGATGTTGCAAAATAAGCATAGTAAAGGATACTGACCTACCCATTTTAATCACTGCAAGGAGAGTGATTAACATGATGAAAGTAAATGATAGAAAACACCACTTAATTATGAAGTTTGACTATGCCAGATTATGAATAGATTATAAGACTGTGGTTCCCTTAAGTATGGCATGTCTGCAACATAGCTTTTGCAGACCCTTTAAAATCTTGCAGCAGAATAGATTCTACTACATTAACTCACAATACTTGTCTCATGATACTGAGAAGGTGGGTCATGGAAAGAGCTGGTAAGGAAAAATGAAATAATCAGGCTGTATTCTAATTAATTGTGATTTAATGAGTAAGCGACTATACTCACATGTCTTGATTTGCCCAACTGTTACCATTTTCTGTTCTGAACTGCTTTCCCTGTACTTGCCTACATGCAGAGTAGAGAGAACAAGCACAATGTATTGAATTGACTAAATAATAAGACCTCTTAACTGATCTGAATGGGTGTGTCTCTCTTTTATCTCTCTTCAGATAATTTGTTAGCACAAAGTAAAACAAAATATATTCTTGATTTACAAAGATATTTTGGGAGACATCTAGAGACATCAGATCAAGTTTTCTATTGTGTGGAGATGTACGCATACATGTCTTTGATAGGGAACACGCTTTGGAGACTGGAGACGAGTTTTAGGGGTCAGGGTACAAGTCTTTTGGTAATTATTGTTCTAGATCGTATCAGTTTATCGTAACATTTAATATTTTTTTTTTGATAGTCTTATCCTCTAATCTCCATACTTGAAGATAAGATGTTATTTGACTAGATATTCAGACATCTATTTTGTGTTTTGTTTTTTATTTGATATTTTTTCGCCAAGTTAACCTCTTTTTCCCAGTGGAACTTTATGAAAATAGGAGCCCTTTGGTTATTGCACAGTTCCAACTCCAATTTGCGTAATTAAACATCAATAAAAATGATCACTTAAAGAAAACGTAGTTGAAAATTAATCAAGATGTAATACAAACATACAGAATTTGAGACTTTGGTTTGTTGTCCTTGTGACTGGGATGTGTTTCCTCAGGTTCTCAAACTTGCTATTTGTAACATGAATGCATTATTAATATTCCTGATCATCACAGCAAGAATGTTATTCATAATATACTGTGCTTTCCTCCAGGCAGCTGTTATTGAAGGAAACTCAGCTTGTCTATATAGTAGTACTTATGTTTGTCATGATATAGCAATTCTAGATAGGTGCTTTTTAATCATTAGAAACACCATATATACTATAAAATAAAAAGAACAACGTTTCTTGGGGATTTGCCACTGCCTATGGAAATATCAAATAGGCATTGGAGGATCTCAAACAAGGATGGCAGCCAATTTAAAACCTACAAAACTAGAAAGGGAATTTTGACTTAAATTAAAGGTTAGGTAGCATTTCCTTAATTATAAAGAGATCTAAAACAACCCATACAATCAAGAAAAAATGGAAAACACTAATCCAAAGTATTTTTTTCTTACCAATCACTAAGAAAAGGTGTAAAACATGTATTTGGTATTTTATGGTGATGGTAAATAATTATTAACTACAAAGTATATATTTTTTGCATCATTTTTACCATGCATTTTTTTCTTGTACCATCCTTTGATACTTGGGGAGGAGGCCCTGTTACCCAACATCCCTAGAACTTGGTATTCTGCGCTCCTGAAGATTTGGTATAGTTCTCTTAAAAAGGAATTTTATTTTTTAATTGCATAGTCAAGTGAGAGAAGTTGAATAGAGAACATAATTATGTGCAGATTAAATTGTTGGTGCATAAACAAACCTAGCTCTCAATTTCCATGACCTTAGTCCAGAGTAGTAAGCCTTCTTGCTCAGGCTGGTGCTCTTTCAGATTGGAGCCAGGGGAGTACTTTAGTGGAGCCTTCTTTGATGCTTGTATCAAAGATTCAAAAGTGTTGATAACATGCTTGTAAAAGTTCATTTTTCTCCTAATAACAGATAGATTGGCCTCTTGTGTAGAGATATATTTTATTATGTTGTTTACTTAGTATTCTCAAGAAGATCTTAGAAATGTGACACCTACCAGCTTATATTATTGCAAAATTTATAATAAGTAAAATTTATATTTTGTGTTATTGGAAAGAACTAATAAAAATTGAACTATGAACTCTCTGTAAACCAATAATACTGTCACCTGTGGCATTTGTTATCCTGCCTGTTATGGATCTTGAGTTGTGCTAGAGATGCTGCCAGATAATCTACACAGTAGTAGAATTAAATTTCTGGATAGAATGGGAACTGTTCACTATTCCTCATCTGACACTCAGTGTTCATTTCTTTGCAGGCCAAGGAGGGCACCTTATCTTCTTCCCTGGATAAAATTAGTACTTCTACGACATGCCAGCTCTATAATGTCTGATGAGTCTTCTCTAAGTTTTCTCAATACTTTGTACCAGGTGATTACACATCCATTCTTTTCTGTTTGCTGTGTGGGCTTCTACTTTGTAATTTGCTTTTATTCATAATTAGCAATTATCTTTCCAATTTTTTTTTTTTAAGCCCCTGAGAGTTTATGTTCATTTTCGATGAGCTGTAAAGCTATGTAAGTTGGAAGTTTGTTTAGTTGTCCTTGACATTTTTCTTTCAAAATGGAAGTCTTTTCCTTTTCCAAACCTAGACCACTTGTTTCCATGTTCTTATTTTGTACATATTGTTTTTTAATAGTTTATTTAACTGCTACATACTCTTAATGTGCTAATGATGTAATATTTTCTCTTAAACATGAACTGAGGCTTTGTAAGTAATCTGTATTTTTGTTCTCTAATGTCTGCAATTATTCCTTTTCAATTGATTGATAGAATTGCCTTAAGGAATATTAGAAAGGTGAATACTATGGATTTACAGCCTTGCTATTCCATTTCAGTTTCTTTATATTTGTTTCTTTGGAAAGGTTTTTGTGAGGCCTTAGTTTATGAATTATGCTATAATTTGTTGGAAAGTGGCAACTAGCTGGTTCTCGTTGTCAAAGATGTAAGGTTGAAACTCTTCTGATCAGGTTATCCTAGAGAGGGGTCTTATATAATATCTATATGATTATTGACCAATTATCACAAAACTTTTGTGAGCTACATTGTTGCATTTCTTTTCTTTTGTTATGTGCTACAGTTTACGTTTACCTTTCAAATTTCTGAAGAAAAGATCAGTAGTATAAATCAAACTGTTTGTTTTCCCCTTCTAGATTTATTCAGCTAGAAGTCAGAGTATTTAGTCATAAAAACTTGCCTGTTTGCTCTCCAAAACATGATCAGAATATGCAAAGGTCTAGATCATAGCAGCAAAATTCTTTTGGGGAGAAAATTGGCAAGCCAAAAGTACAAGGTTTTTCAAAAAATGGGGAAAAGATAGGATTTTTAAAAAATGTAGAAAAATGCAAAAAAAGAGAGAAAAACCTGCAGTTTTTTAAATTTAAAGGCATTTTAATAGCACAAAGATATAGTGAACAAATAAAATAAGTTAGCCCATGAATTGTAATATGCGAAATATAAATTTTTTCATTAGGGGTAATATCGCTGATTGCATTACCATTTACACAATGGATACTGCATAATTGATAACTAGATACTATTATCTTTTAAATTTTCAATTACAATCTACTTTGTATAAAGTCAACCTACACACTAATTAAAATGTTCCAAAAAA
This sequence comes from Sequoia sempervirens, assembly GCA_007258455.2. Lineage (NCBI taxonomy): Eukaryota > Viridiplantae > Streptophyta > Pinopsida > Cupressales > Cupressaceae > Sequoia > Sequoia sempervirens. Next base: position 21,368 of record VDFB02110412.1, read on the forward strand.
TTAGATGTAGCCAATGACTCTTGTTACTATGAAGAGAGAGACATTAGATGACTGCAGGTCTTGATGATGAAGCTCCTGGGTTAGAGCCCTCTCATGAGTCGTTCAACTACATTACTATCAACATAGGCATCATTAGTATATCAAAATTATTAGGATTGAGAAAGATATCATCATTTGCAATCCACTCAGAATTTAGATCAAGTTTGTCATAGTCAATTGGCTGGTCTTCTTCTACAGTCAAGGAGCTAAGCTCCTTGAATTTAGTGTCAACTAATAATAGCAAAAAATAAAGACCATATTCCTTTTTACAAACAACTAGGGCAAGTGCAATAAAAGTTTTGATTGTTATTGCCTAAGATATAGAGAGATAACTTGTATTTAATCCATTGTACTCAATGCTTGATTATGATTTGTGGATTGATTGACTAGAAAAGTATGAAGAGTCATTCCTTTTTTTAACCCAAAAAATTCTAATTACATGATGGAGTTAATCTTTGTTCATTGAGGATAGCTTTTACTTTTGTGTGTTTTGCAAAGTAGCTTAGTTATACTTGAGATAACAAGTGATGTGTCGATGATCAAGTCCTAGGTAATGGAGGCATACATTATGCAACAAAAAATGAATGATAGACTACAAAAATCATTTAGGACTATGCAACAAATTGTAGAAGAGATTGTGAAATGCCAAAGTTTGAAGGTAAACTGCATTGCTGCAAGTGCAGTCACTTAAGTCATAGTCTAAAGAAAGGTGAAGGAGCACTCATTGTTGCAAGGAAAAATGTTGTCGCTGCAAAAATTGTCTTCACTGCTTCCAAACAAGGTAAAATACTTTCAAGTGAACAACACAAAATTTAAGTTACTGGTTTGGGTTTGAGTTTGGATACAAGTTTGAAGTTTGTGTTCACAATATGACATTTTTTTTCTGAATTCAATACCACCAGGTACACCATACAATATATACATAAAATATTAAAAATATAATATGTAATCTATAATACATCTATATAAATATATAATTTTATGATACAATAATATATTAAAATTATATAAATAGTATATATTATTTTATGGAAAAATCAATTGTGTGAATTTTTACATTGACAATTTGGACTTTGTGATCCATCATTAAGAAGAGGAGAGTTATGAATTTGATTTCAGACTTGACACTTAAAAGGAGGTACGGTTGGAGAGGTGTTAGGAAGATTGCAAAACGAGGGATAAGAAAAGACGAAGGGAAAATAACAATAAATGTTGTTTATATATATTAGAATATAATATATATGTATGAAATAGAGAAATAAAGAATTAAAAAGGATGTGTAGTAATAATCTATACAACAATATAGAAATGTGAATGAAAACAAGATATATAAATAATAAGATATATGAGAATATATGCAATAAGAAGATATTGATATGAAACAATGAAATTAACATTATGTGTAGAGATGCATAATGGCAAACCATAATATATGCATCACCACACTCACTTTAGAATATTCTCTATTAAGGAGGGTGGTGCGTAGCTTATGTTTTATAGGGGGACATGAATTGACAACAATTGCATCTTCGAACATTTTTTGAAATAGGGTGAATGTAGCACATGAGATGGTATGACACGGGCAAAGAAAAATTTAGCAATAAAAAACTCAACAACCTCTCATGATTGCATATTAAACATCTTTGCAGATACTAGTAACCCTTTCCTTTCCCTGGGTAGGACCCTATCCCTTTTGACTTTCAATATCTATAGATTGGGTAGGCAGTGAGATACTAGACCGTATAATCTCTATTGGCATTCCCTTATTTCTTCTCCCTTGTATGTGCAAACCTAGTCATTTCAACCTTCTCAAGTAGGGTTATTTTTTCATAATCTCTTTACCCCTAATCCATTGATGCGCAAAAGATGAGAATAAACCCTTGTGTAGTAAATTGTTAAAGAGGTTTTTTGTCTTTGTCTATGGTTGTAAATTGTTAAAAGAGGTTTTTTTGGAGTAGATTTGCCTTTTGCATAAGTTTTAAGTAGTTCAAAAGGGCATTCAAATGGGTCACTTGAATTCATAATCCTTGCAACACTCCCACTCTTAGAAGAACCCCCAACAATACTTATACAATTTCTTTGTTGAATTTGAACCTTCCATCCTCACTACCTCACAATTGCTTATTGGTTTTTTGTTTAAATTTCAATACACAGCTGCAAATGCAAACTTAAAACAAAAAATTAAATCGAAAAAAAGTGAAGGAATTTGAGAAAGTTAACAATGGATAGTAAACTTACCTCAAGGGACATATATGTGATGCTCTCTTGCCTTCTACCCATTGCTGTTCTCTTTCTTTGTCGTCTTCTTCACAAATTGGAAAAATGACAAAGTTTGTTTTTAGTTGCTAGGGGGGCTGTTTTAGGTTTAGGGTTGGTGTAAAGGGGTGTGGGGGTCCTTGTGGGTCCCCCACCCACATCGCCATTGCAACCCCCTTTTTTAATTCAGTTTTGTGTTTCTTTTTTAAATTGCATTTAAAACTTCTTAGGACCTAGGAGACCAACTTGTCGTACTTTGGCATTTCCTACCTCAAATTTATTGTCCTCAAAATGTTGCAATTTGCCCTTGCATCCCTGGGATGTCTTCTATAGGGGATGAGTCAAAACATACAAGTATATGTCCTAGGGTGCACAGCTTCAAACTTGAATGCTAATACAAAATAGAACTTTATTTGATATGTTTAAAGTTGTTTTTTGTACACAAACAATGGATTTAGAAATCCACGTAATAATGTAAGGTAGAAAATTGAGCTCTACGAAAGAAAAGTATTTTCTTTGAGAACTCAACTTTCTACTACATTTGAATGAATCAGATATTACTTAACAATCTGATTTATAATTTTATTCTTTTTTTGTAAGCTATTACAACATGGAAATGAGATTAACTTAAACAGTTTCAATACTATTGTATGCATATCTGCTTCTGTATAAAGAATTACAATTTAACAATAATAGAAACAGAAAGTACAGGCTTTAAAGGTGCTACTGTGACTCGAACCAACTCTTTGCCATGGACACCAGCAACATGCGAGGACTACAGCACGGCGTGTTGTCGTCCCATACAGATGAGAACAAAGAGGTCCAGAATAATGTAAATATCTTCCTTGCACAGATTCCAAGGCAAAATAGATTTCACAATCTGCACACTAAAAAAGAAGATAAATGTTTGGGTTGGCTGTGATAAGGGGCTTGCCTCAGTCAAACTCTCGTTTTCGTATTTCTACCTCCACGGACAGGTAGACAGCCAAATAGGATTGTGATGAAGGATGAAAATGATAAAAGGTCGAAAGCAGCAGGTGCAATGCTAGAGAAAAGAAATAACTTAGTAGTAACACAATGATGATATTAATATTTCAAAATGATAGCTTTTATAAATTACCTACAGTGAGAGAAGTAAACAATTTGTGAGAAATCTGCCTAGAAGTTGTCACAGACCTCCAGAAGGATTCCAAAGCTACAACAAGATTGTTCCCTACAGTCTCACCATGAGGAAAATGACATGCAAGAGCAAGAGAAACCTGTATTGAGATGAAAATTTCAAAACTTCAAGAGTTACAAAGTTGGAAACAAAAATGAAAAATCTCTGTATCAATCAGAATGCGAAAAATCCAATCTTTTTCCTTCTGCCAGGGAAAAGACTTTCCTTTTTTCAAAATAGCATGTTGTGACTGGCAATAAGTGCATTACACTGCTATATTCCCTGCAACGTAATGTTCCAACAATCACTTGAATTGCAGATTTTCATGGGATGTTGCAGATGTCTGCGCATAGCGCTGCCGTACGAGGAAAATTGGACTCAAAAAGCCATAGACATGGTAATAATGCTAGCATAATCATATTTTGATATCATCATATTAGAATTAAGACATTTAATTTATCAAGCTCAAGGGGAGTTGCCATGTAATGTGAAATTGCAGAGGGGTATGCAATTTCAAACACTACACATATGCATGATGGTTGAGAGGAGCTACTCCTCGCATCATTAGATATAAGTTGTTGGACCTTGCACGTTTGTATACATCAAAGAAGTATTTATAGCCATTCTATTTTGCAAAAAAGGTAGCAACATCATTGTGGACAACTTCTTTGTTTCTAGTAGCATGAGCTCCCACCTCATCTTCCCCTTCCATCACTACAAGATTTTTCTCATGATCAACGTGATCAATCCATGCATGGTCCTTTGTAAAAATAACCCAATCGGATGTGGGATCGTACTCCAATTCCATGGTAGCTATATCTTCACTTATAGTTAAAATCCTCTTTTGCGAAGGGTGTGGATTGAAATGCACAAATACAAGTTCATTTAATCTTTGGATTGACAATTTGTTGCATTTTTTGAAGTGTATGTGCTCAAACATACTCCAGTTGTAATCACAAACCGAAGCACTTCATGGTTATCTCAAAACTCAGATGACAATTCTTTGGAGATTGAATGCTGTAGCACCAAAACTTTCCCACCATGCATTTGTAATGATAAAATTAAAATGTTTGTGATTTTACAAATACTAGAAGTTCAACATTTAATAACAAACAAAGAAATTCTTTAAATTTTATATCAATTTTTTAAAAGAATAATTTTTTTACTTGGCCTAGTGTAATAGAAGAAACTCGGTCTAATTAAAAGACAATGGTTTTCTACCTAAAAATTTAAAATGATTCCTATATGACTTCTTCTAGGATTTGTGTAATCTTTTTAAATGAAATATGTTCTGATGGTGTTTAAAGAGAGAATAAGATAGTTTTACAATTCCAGAAATATCCTTTAATTAGAAAATAAAATAAATTATTTTTTTATTTTTTAAAAAGATTTTGAATTTAAAATTTATAAACTGAAAATAAAATTATGAACATAAGGATGAATGAGAAAAGAATAAGACAAAAAATTAAGATTTTTAACTTACTTTGATTTAATGCTTGAAGTTGGAAGTTAGAAATGTGTAACTCAAATCCAAGGCCTTATATCAGCTCCTTTACACAAATCAACCGTTAACCCAACCCTATAGCTCCTCGCACAAGAACTTTCAGCTCCTCTGAAGAAAATAGAAAATAAAGTAGAGTAAAAATAGTATAAAAGCAAATGGGCAAGTAAAGATAAACTCAAAATGCACTGGTGTTAAAAGTGTTACTGCCTTTGTTGGGTTTATAATGATGTGCTTTTTCAGGGGTACTTTTTTTCTCAAAATACCCATTTTTTAAAACTATGTGCCAGCTCTGTAGACTCACTTTGCCCATGTTTAGATTTGCAAGTCCTAAACGTGGACTTGGCAGGTCTGTGAGTCTAGTCAGTGTACTTGCTGAAGTTGCCTGACTTGGACAGTATGGCAATTCCTTGGCAAGTCTCAACACTAGGCTCTTCACCTGTAGGAGTTTTTAATCCTTGACCTCAGACTCAACTGCCTTTTTCACTGGTCATTAATTTCTGGTTAACTGTTGTTTGCTAACCACTAGTAGGGTTCCCTGGTTCAGTAGGCTCTTTTCCTTTCCACTCAGCTTCCATCATAAAATGCATTTCCCACACTTTCCCAACAAACTTCCCCAAACCCAATACCATAGTAACAAAAATAGTTTTTGAAAATAAATTGTTAACCCAAAAGTTGAAAGATTTTTTTAACTAATGGCAATTTAATTGGGAAAAAATGGTTTAGGATTAGGGTTATTGAAAAATCACAGCAGAACAATTGGTTCAGGGTTAGGGCTTTCAATTTTATTTTTATTTTTTTGCAACATACAGTCCCAAAACCACTAAAATTTCAATTGCATCTACCAATCTCATTCCAATCTAAACCCATATTTTTGGGTCAAAATTGTTGACCGTGAGTTAATGAAAATATTACAATTTTTTGGTTGAAAAGTTGGTTTTTATGCTGATCCTGCAATTTATAGTAGTGATTAAATTGCAATTTTTGTATCTATGCCAAAACAATTCTGACCAGGTCATTAGTGCTGCTGTCATGGTCAATTCTCTCTCAAACGTGATATCTTCAATTGCTGGGTTGTCCAAAGAAGTGAAGGAAAATGGTCTGATTGCATCTAGTCTGTAAAACTGCATCCTTCACACTGCTTACTTATACCAATGAGCTTTTGGATGTCTGCAATCTATTTGGGTAGAAATGAATATCTCTATCACAGAAGATGTGTTTTACAGAGATCCTGTAAAGAGAAGCAATGCTGAACTCAGAACATGTGTATGATCCTAGCCCAAGTAAGTGCTACAATATGCCTACTCTTTCTCAACCTGTGAAGAGCTCTTGTCCTAGTCACAATCCGCAGCCTGAGTCCACAACCTATGACCGGATTTGGTGTTCATGGAAATGAACTACCTATTAGGTCTTATAGTGGTTCTGGAGACCTTTCTCTACACTCTGAAAACTAGTCTCTGTATTCTGGTTACTTAATGTTTACAGCTGGTTTTGCTAAAATGTTACAGTTTGGTCTCAGGGTTGCTTGTTTTTTTGAAAATTACGAGTCTTGCTTTCTTCACCTTTTTTGTTTTTTTTTTAATGCGGCAAGGGTGTCCCTGCGACTCAGCCCAGTGGCCCAGCAGCCCATATCTTGGGTACCTGGGGCGAGTTGAGGTGAGACTAGCCCCCTGTGGGAGGACGCCATAGCCCGCATACAGGCCCACCGGTCAACCACGAGAGCAGGGGGTTGAACCCAAGACCCGTGGGGAGCAAACCCACGGCCCAAGCCAACTCCACTACCTGGGCAGACTTTTTTTCACGTTTGTTATTCCCATATTTTGATTTTGTTGCTAGATCTCTCCCATTGATCAAGTTAGGCTATGATGGAGAAATTGTTGAACTCTCCATTTAGATAAATAAATTTTGCCACCTTTAAAAAAACAATTATGTTATATAATTCTGCATTTATTTAGTTTCTTTAATTTTTTTCCTATTGGTTAGTAATATGTACCAGCTTTTGTATTTTGTATTTTTTTACATGCTTTGCTTATGTCAAGATTTTGAGCAATTGCAGATGATAGAATCACGGGTCTCTGTATTTCGGCCACTGCTTCAGCTGTCTGGTCGTTTAGATTTAATCAATGAACAGGTTGGTACAAACATGCGACTCAACATATTATGTCATTTGAAGGTAACAAATGTGGTAGTACTGATTTGGAACTTGAACTTCTCAGATATCACCGGATATAGGGGATGAAGCGCCTGAAGTTGAGCCAGCTTTTGTGTATGTGGATGAAAGTGAAGAAGATGAAGAAGAGCTCGTGGATGAAGTAGAGGACATGAGTGCAGATGAAAGTGATGATGGTGATCAGGAAGATGTAACACTCGATCAAGTCGTTGACAATGGAATGAAGAATGCAGGAAGTGGAAGAGATTCTGATGAGGATTTGTAAAATAATTTTGTTTTTGATTGTAAAATAATTTTGATATTTTTTTCAACTGGAAATGTGGAAATGTCATGCGGTATGGACAACTGATTAAATTTATGAGTTTTCTTGAATGAGGTAAATTGTTTCTTTGTTTGGATAATACCCTAATATGGGATTAATGTGCAAAATCAAGCTATTTCTTAGAAAAAAAGATTTTAACTACTTAATTCCTAAAATAACCTACCATAAACGTAAGGGCTTTAATAACTAATGATGAAAGCTTAAGATTGACATGTTTTAAACTCCAATATCATTGATTTTTTTATTTTTTTTTTAATTTATTTTCAATGTAAGAAGCTGATTGTTATAGAAAAGATCATGATTGTATTGAATATTGTTCTTCATATTTGAGTTTTTACAGGGTTTATAAAATCTGATAATTATTGAATAGATCTCCATATGCGAGCAACATTAAAATGATCAGTGAAATGCATTTTTTCATATAATATATATTTTTAAATTAAACAAAGATGATGTGACCATACATTAAATAAATAGAAAGAAAACGTGGAAAGTATTGGAAGGAAGAGCAAGTGGCTGTGGCACAAGTGGCGCATCTGTATAATATATGTTACTAGATCAAATCCTCACACGGGAATAAGGTTATCCAGAACTCTGACAGAACGTATGGGTGATTTCGTTGTTGACTATTATTCATCTCACCGTTGTTGATTTCCTGTTCATGCAAATGGACGCAAACCACAGGAAAAAAGGTGAAGCATTATTGGCAATTGCCTTTTCAGAAAGTTGAAACTCGTGAAAGATGACAATCATGAGGTACCAATGGGTGTTGCCTTTGTTAGTATGATGCTTAGTGTTACTAATCAATTAGTTTAACATTTTCGGACTAGTTGAAAGGGACAGAGAATAATTTAAGGTTAAGTGCCACCTAGAAACGATGTATTTGTGAATGTGCTCCGTGGGGAGGTATCGTGAAAGTAATCCATCTTGATACATAATGAATGTGCTTATATTGATTCTTATGGCTTCCAATGCCTATGAATTGACGTGGAACAAAACGCATGTTACTAATAGGCATATTAGTTGGGTTTGATAAGAATATTATAAACATAAATTTCTATATTCAGTTGATTGATTTGGTATTTAATCAAATCTTAAATATGATATATGACAACACAATTATTATTTCTTTCGTTGTTTTGTACTCAAAAAATCAGTTGTATATATTACTTTCATTAACATGTATATAATTATGTAAATTTAAGATTCCCACTTAAATAGAATAATGATAAAATATTGATGTGTTATCATATGAGAATGGAGAATGCATCATAAACATTTAAATAGAATAATGATAAAATATTAATGTGTTATCATATGAGAATGGAGAATATATCATAAATAGTATGTAAATTTAAGAAGTAACAATCTTGTGCCATTGAGTAGAACAACATTAATATCCTTTTTATTAATATTAAATTTTTAAAAAGGGAAATACTTGGTTGAAGTCACTTAGATGTGAATATAGCATAATTCTAGCTCTAGGGGTTTGGACATTGATAGTTGGTGCAATCAAGAAGCATGCTGTCAATTGATATATAGTTAGCCAAATGATCTTTTGTTTATCATGTCGAAATATGATTAATGATTATATATATATGGAACTTGGTTGGTTATATATGCTTGTGTGATTTTTTTTTTTATTAGAGTAAGAAAAATCAAATACAATTATAGAGGTTGCTACATAGTAGCAAAAACAAAAATAAACAATTATAGAGGTGGTTGCATAGCAGGACACTAACAACAATGATAAAGAGACGAGAAAGCTGAGTAGGTCATTAAAACAACAATCTTGCCAAAAGGAAGGGCAAGATACCAAAAACTTCAACAATTCATTTCCTCAAAAGATAGGCAAATACATTTTCCCTCGTAAAGTCAAAAGCCATGCTAATGAAGATTGTCAAATCGATTATTAACCTCCCTCCACCAATACACGCAGGTCAAAAGAAACATTTGAGTAAGCAACAACAATAGTTGGAACTCTAGAGCCATGCTAGGAGCCTTCCACAATGAACAAGTCAAAATAGTACAAGTCTTTTGTTTGATCAACCTTGTTCCATTTGGTAGTCACTCAAATGAATTGAGTTGAACCTGTAGATCACCTAAGCTCTTTTTGAGCTTAGGGTTAGTTTGGAGAGGAGATTGTAAAATAAGGATACAAGGGAGAAGTTCGCAGAGAGAATCATGGTTTCAATTTGTAGGGAGTAGACAGTGTGTGAGAAGGTAACCATGCATCATAATCTCCATATGTGCTTAAGGATGACGTGTCTAAAGGTTTGAGTGATAACATTGTGGTATGGGGAGAGATTGAGAGGAGTTGCTCCCCAAGACCAAGCCTGATGAAAGAGTGTAGGGAGAGTGGAGAAGAAAAAAGTTCCAAAGGTGCTCATCATGGGAGTAGAGCCAAAGTGCATGCTTAATAGTTTTTTTGATTACATAAGGGACATGATGGAGAGGGAGAAATGAAGGAAAATCGGTCACCAATAGGAACTTTAATGTGAAGAACATTCCAAGCTATCAATTGGGCTTGAGCATGGATTTTGGACTTCCAAATTAGATAGCTTAACATGTTCCATCTCGATCTATTGAACTTGCAATGCCGTTTGAGTTTAATAAGGAGATTTACGAAAGTTGTCTATATACAATTTTGAGAGGGAAAAATTATAAATTCCGATTATTGGACCATTTCTAATCTTTGAGGAAATTATCATGACAAGGGGTGGGCAACAAACATGACATATTAGGAGTAACTAAATGTTGGATTTTTTCGATCAAGATCCTATATGTAGGGGGAAGATTAAATTGAGACTTAAGTTGTTGCCATGTTTTCTAGTCAAAAGTAAAGGGGTCCCAGAAGTCCCAAAAAAATATAATTCCTTTTTTAAAGAGATGTTTACCTTTGAGAATTTTGATGTTAGCTAAAGGAATATTGTCTTGCTATACTAGACGATTCCACCAAATGGAGGGAGAGGCAAGGCTCAATCCATGACTCAAGGTTTGATCATACCAAGATAATTTTTTTGAGGTAGTTTGCGAAGCTTTCCAAATGGAGTTGAATGGGGTTGAACTATGAATGTTAAAAATAAGGGGCAAAAAACAACTTATCCTTCCAGTTGAAAAAGTCCTAAGAGCGCTCAACAATACTTGTTTGAATACGATGACACACAAGATGTTTCCAAGGAGCATCATCATCTAGGGCTCTCACAATCTATTTAGTTGTAAGACAATACCTGTTTGAATACGATGACACACACGATGTTTCCAAGGAGCATCACCATGTAGGGGTCTATAATTCCCAATCCTCATCTATTTTTTGGTTGAATGCAATGAGTCCACAAAGTTACAGGCATATCTTTTTTTATTTCCCCACTTAGTCCAAAGGAAATTCTTGATTAGTTGAGTCAATTATTTATAACAAGTTTTAAAGGGAAGCCAACAAGAAGAGATGTAAACATGGTTGGAAACAAGGATTTTGGCAAGGTGGTTGAGGGTTGGAGCAAGTCATTATGAGTTCAGTTTTATGCATGATCATCTTAGAGCTTGAAATAGTAAATAAAAGTTCCAATATGTCAAGAATATGAGTCGCTTCCTCCATAGAGTTTTGAATTGCAAAATGAGAGTTAAGTGTTGTAGCATTGCTTGGAAGCAAGATTCCTTAAATAAGCCTATTTCAGAGAGCATTTTGAAAAAGATAACCAAGAGCATCAACAACAAGGACATAAAGGAAAGGAGCAAAGGGATCACATTGTTGAATGGATTTTTTAAGGGGAATTGATGAGAGAGCACACAATTAACAATCACTCTAACATTCATACCCATAAATAACATGTTAACTTGCTCACAAAATTCAGGGCCAAAACCAAGCCATTTTAATATTTTAAGAATGAAGGGCCAACGAATGTGGTCATAGGATTTATCAAAGTCAATCTTTATTATAAGAGCATCTTGAGTAGATTGTTGAGCCCATTCAGTTGTTTCCCAAGCAAGAATAAAGTTGTCTAAGATAAATCTTCCTCCTAAGAAGCTAGTTTTCTCTAGATGAACAATTGCTTGGGAGATGTGCTTAGTTTTGTAATGTCATAAATTGCATCCCATGCAATATCACATTATATATGCCTTCCCCTTTAGTTACAATTAAGATAATTGTGCTCTTTAATCCCAATCTCAGCCCAAACCATCCTTCAACACTGAGCATGTCTAGTTCCTTGATGGTTAAGTTTGATTTTCTCTTAGATAGGTGCACACTTTGCATATGTTTGTGTGTCATGCTAGCGTCTTGCGAAAATTCATGATTGTGTTACCCGTTGGGACATTACACTTGCCACATTTTGGTAGTATAATGCCTCTACCAACTTGCACTTTTTTCAAGAATCATTTGAACATGCTATTTGGGACAAAAAAGCCTTCTTGGTCCAAAATCTTGATCTTTTGAAGGATACACAAATTCTTGGGTATTCTACAACACTATTTCTTCTCCTCCCATTCATAGCTTCCAACAACTCCATGATTCCACCATTGCTACAATCACAATGACATCTTGTAGAACTCCATTGCTATCACTTGAAGAAGTCACTTTCGTCTTGAGCACTCTTGCCACTTCTCCATTGCACTAGCTACTTCGCTTTTGTGTTTAAGGGTGGTAACTATTTGAGATTTTCAATTGAGCATACTATCATTATTTTCATTAGCATATTATTCTTTCTATTATTTCTATCATCTTGTCTAAGGTTGTTTGTGGAGGTGGGAACACCAAAATGGGGGTTTGATTGAGGTAAACTCCTATATAGCCACCTAACCCCCTCTCTTTGGTCTTGTGTGTGTAGGTACAAGTGAATGATCTACTTAGAGAGAGTATTTGATCTCGTTAGATGTCTTTGGTAATATCCTAAAATATTTCTTGTTATTTCATTTCACTTCATTTATTATTATCATTTCAACTAATCTACATTTGCTATATAGTTGTGCTTCACATCCTTCAACATTTAGAACATTGTACAAGACACTAGTGTAGCACGTTGTCATCCAATAGCCATGTGTTACTCCTAGATAGAGAGCTTGTCGGGTTGTCGGAGAAACCTCTGTGCTATGTAATTTTGGTTTCTAAAGTCTAAAGGGTTCAAATAATTTTTGTGCTATTAAAAAATATATTCAATTAATATGTAAGCTTGAAGGTCATAGTTACTTGAAGGCTTACCTGAATGATGGGTTGAAACCTAAATTCTTGAAATATTTGATTATCCTTCATAGTATTTTAATTTCCATACTCTACATTTTGGTGAACTCAACGTGAACTCGTCTTTTGCAAATCTTGTTCAAAAACAACATTTAAATCTTTAAAACCTTTTTGTTCTCTCTTGCATTCTTTCCTCTCATTTTCTAAAGTTTGCAAGAATGTGCACATTGTGATACTCTTCTATGAGCTTTATGACCCATTCTACAACTTCTGGATACATAGAAGAAGCTTGAGAGCTACCATAACTCCATACTGATGTAGTCCCACTAGACCTAGCCTAATGTTCTCTGGAAATATTGATCCTCTTGGCTTCCAACCGGTCTTTGGAAATTCTTCTACTTCAAACTCTCAACTAAATTCTCCTCCTAGGTCTCCTCCTGTAGATCATGAGGTTTCTCTTAGGGTCCCCTTTGAACAGGTTTAGTCTTTGGAGCAAAATCTAAAGCACTTTGAGGATTTCCGTAACCGTGACAACTTGTTTACTCAAGCCGCCCCTGTTGTTGGTAATTTTGAGAGACTTGCTTATCTTAGGTTGTAAGGGCCTTGAGTTGCTTTGCCCATTAACAAACATAGTTGAGGCTCATGTACCTTTGTACATGTAGGTCTTGAGTGACCTCATGATGCTCAATCAAATTTCGTTGACACCTAGTTAAATATTCTATTGCCTGAGGTGTTTGTGCACATGATAGATGCTAATCCTACTGTAACCCCTATATCTTCTTCTAATAACACAAACACTATGTCTAGCTTCCTACTATTCCCAGAGTTAATGTGTCTCAGAATCCTTTGGGGTACATCATCCCTCCTCTACCTAGTTCTACACTTCAAACTCCCATAGTGCAAGCTTTTGCTACAATGGCTAATCTACGTCCCTTGCCATCTAATCCCATTCTGAATACCTTATTGCAAAATATGGGTCAAATGTAGTCCCGATTTGCTAATCTAACTAATGCTACTACACAATCTACACTTACTCCTTACTATCATTGCAACGCTCTTACTTTGAACATCCTGAATGGTCCCATGCCCCAAGGGATCGAGATACCTAAATTTGACAAGTATAATGTTAAGGGAGATCTATAGATACATGCTAATTCATTTCACTGCTTTGTATAGTGATTTCTTGCATTAAGACCATTTGTTAGAAAAATTGTTCACACGATCCCTTAAAGAGACCATGTTGGAACAATTTTTCTCATTGCCCCATAATTCTATCTTTTCTTTTGATCAACATGAATCATTTCTTGCAACGGTTCAAGCAAACATTAGCTCTAACGTCACTATTGCTGATCTTGTCCATTGTACAAGCAACAACCTAATTAGAAGTTAACCAATTTTATTTCCTGTTACCAATCTATCTCCTCACAAATTCCTTATGCTTTGCTTTATCATGACATTCAAAGAATGTTCATGGGAAATCTCTAGCCTACATTGCTGGAACAAGTGCCCTTAATGAAGTATCTTTCTTTTTCTCATTTGTGTAAGTTGCTACAAGATTATCAACAGACGTTGGCCCAATATGGGGCTTCTGCTTCATCCTCACATCTTGATAATTTTGGAGTTGCATCTTCTTTCGTAGAGTCAAAGAAATAAAAGGCAATAACTAATGTGATGACCATCCCTTAGACAACTGATAATAGTACACTCATATCAAAGCGTAATCAAGTCTTCACAAAATTATCTAATTCTTATATGTGTAATTCATAAGTTATTAAAAGATAATTTAACCACCCTCTCAGAGATTAGACTGCTCCCTAACAACATGCGATACCCTAGTTGGTATGATGCTTCTAAGCTTTGCCAATATCATTTAGTGCCTAGGCATGACAACAAATGCTATGTGCACCTAAGAAATGTAATTTAGGATCACATAGATAGCAGTAACATCCAACTTGATAATAAGAACTCAAACAAATCTATTGCTAAAGCCAAAAATCAACTGTAGATTTACATATATCCTTTTCCACCTCATTCTTCTAATTTTATCACTACTACTCCACTTGATGACGTTGCATATGTGAAAATGGTATCCATCACTTCAATATGCCCTTTAAGCCAGAAGATTAAGATGCCTGGCATATCTTTCACACCTAATGACTTGCCTTATCTTGAAGAATTCTCTCCTCTTTACAGTCATGCTTAGGTCAATAGTAATATCATCACTGGCGTTATGATTGACCTTGCAAAAAAGGTCAATGTTATAATAGAGGAGAAGAGGAGACACTCCTTGTTAATGGCCTACATAGGGCGAGGTATGAAAAGTGTAAAGCTACAATTTGTACACACGATGGTATTTCTCTTTCCCCTTGGGGTCTATTACTCTAACAGTCCTTGTGGAACCTAAGACTGTCTCTACAATATTTATTGTGGTACCAAAATTAGACTTAAATTCAAAGTGAAACTAGGCATTCCTTGGCTAGTTTCCATGAATGTTGTCGCTTTTATTGTCCACAAGTGTTTGAAGTTTCCTCATGAGGGAACTGTTTAAACTATCATGGATATTGGATATAAACCACTAGTGGCACATGGGGGATTTTATTTTGATCATTTTTGGACTGCCTCGATAGGACCCATGCTACCTTGCAGTGATTTATTATTGTTGGGATTAAGGTGTCTCAACCTTAGAGTCCTAACATTGATTTAATTGTTGTAATTTATGTATTTATTTATATTATTTAATTGCCTATGGTGTCATGTCATTAATTGGGATGCACCGGCTAGGTGGCATCCCCATTGGAGGTGACTAGTGTAATGTCCCTATTTTAGCCATACACTCTTCTGTGTCTGATAGCCTATTTCCAGAAGCCTGTAGGCTAGTCAAAAGTGAAATTAGGGTTTCCACTTTTTGAGGAGGTTTTGAAGGCTTGCATGCGAGATTTTTTGATGCATGTTTGGTGGAGCTTTCTAGGTTTTTGGAGAACTTTAGGATGAGGTGACATGCATGACAAGATATTGACTTGCAATTTTGGTTGATTCCTTGGAAATTTGGAGGCTTGCATGTTGATGTTTTGCACTTTGGATTCTGGATTCCTTCTGGGTTTTCAAAGAGCTTCACAGTGATGTGACATGCAACTGAAATAGAGGACTTTTCCAGACTTACTATTTTTAGTAAGTCATGATGGCTGCCCGGTTTGTGCTCAAAATGAGTTTGGAACAACTTACTATTTTTAGCAGTATGCTATTTTTCAACAGTGCTATTTTTAGCAGTAGTTCAATAGTTCAGTGCAGTGGCTATTTCTGGCAGGCCAATTTATTTAGTTTGGTCTCCAACATTCAAGGTGATTATTTTGGCAAGTTTGATATTTGGTGAAAATAACATTTTAAGTGAAATAATTTTGCTAAGGCTTGGGGATGACTTTGGAGAATTATTTAAGTCATAGTAAATATATTTTCACCTTAGCTTGGACGCCTAAATGGAGAGATAAGTTGGGTTTATTAAAAAGCAATTTTTATAAAGGTTTCTCACTTAGGTAATTTTGGATGCCATATTTGGAGAAATATTTGCATATTCTAAAGTATTTTACTTAAGTGACTTGGGACACCTAAAGTTATGTTTTGTTTGCATTTATTATAAAGTAATTCTCCTTCATGTGGGACGTCAAAATCAAGGAGATAAATGAAATTAAAAAATAAAGTGCAAATCCAAGTTGGGCGCCCTAAAGAGAGGGAAATGGAAATTTGAATTTGGAGACATAAGGCTATAAATATGAAAGCTAGGCTCTTTGTTTCTCATCCATGAAGAAATTATATTGTTATGCTGCCGAAATGGTGAGTGGTTTGCTTTGAGAAATGCATACCTCCTAGCTTGGGCTTGGTTTCTTGCTTGAAAGATAACAACTAGCTAAGTTAGAGGTTGTTCTTAATTCTTGAGAATAAATTGAGCATATTGTAATAGAGTATTTTGATGTTTTCTGATGTCTTTTGGTGTGTTTTGTCAGTTTATAGGTTGCTGGTTTGGGTGTAGCTGAAGTTGTTTTTCACTCATAGCTCCTTGGGCGAATTTTGTTTGGTTCTAGGTATTTGTCATATCTCTTCCTTGGATTTGGGCACCCCTTTGTGAAAGTTTTGGGATTTTTTGGTGAAGTCTATGATTTTATCTAGCTGGTCGCCCCTTTACCTAGCTGTATTCTTGCTTGGGAAGTCATTGAAAACTTTAGAAAAATAATAACACAAGTTTGTTGTAGTTTCTTAGTTCTAGATTGGTCGTCATCTTCCTAGGAACACATTGCATTTGGTTTCATGTCATTCAAAGTTGTTTTGAGGGAGTTATGTGCATTTTAGTGAGTTTCATAGTTACTGGTTTGTCATTTCAGTTTGTCTAAGTTGGAGATTTTGGTGTGGGTTTTCATAGTAGAAGAGTTTTTGGTGTTTGGAGATCAAAATATAACACTTGCAACTTCTTGTGCAGCTTGAAACATTGGCTACTTGAAGATTTTGCTCAAATTGTAAAGTTGTTTCAATAGTACTGATCAACTCTTTCATATTTCTGCTTTTTATATTGTATTTCCACTTTTAGTGGAAGAGGATAGCCATGCTGCCTAGTTTATTTTCAGTTTAATCAATATCATTCCCGCCATTGGTGGAAGAGACAGGCCTCACAGTCTATGCATTGTACTGGGGTCAGCTTGCCACCCATCTTTACTTTCATTACTCATATTGCTGATTGACTATGTTGTCAAATTACTCTCACTGAAATATGGGTCAAGTTGCATACAATTTACTTTCAAGCATTGTACTACTTTTAGTTTGAAGACTAACAATCCTCGATGCCATATGCTCACACCTTGCTCAACATTGGGATCCTGGTGTACATTCTTGGTGTAGGGTTACATTTCCAAAGTTGGTTTATGACTTGGCTAATGCTGACGGGTGCCTTGTTGAAGTTGTTATTGCTAAATAATAAAAAAAAATTAAGGGGAATATTTCAACTGGATGGCACATCATCATCCCAAGTGGACATAGGCGTCCCACTTTGGAATCTATGACATATGACATATTCTATGACATGTCATAAGGCATCTTTGAATGCATGGGTGAAAGTTGGCGCCCAAGTTGGGTTATGATAGGATGTAAGAGAATCAACTATTTTTAGTCAGTTATGACATATTCTATTACAATTGTAAGTGCTATCATCTATGATAGATTCTATGACAGTTGTAAGATGTGTAAGGCATCTATCATAGTCTATTTTTAGCATATTTTGGGCACCCAAGCTTGGAAGAAGACTATTTGCATGTTTGACACTTGTCGGGGGTGTAAGGGAATATGTCACATGTGTCCAAATGCATGTCTAAGGTGTTGAATATTGTACCATGTGGATTTAGATGCCCCTCACCTTCTAGATGCTTCTTGAAGCTTGCAACACTCTATTTATTGAGTGCCTTGAGTTGTAGAATGCATAGTTTGTTTGCAGGTAACAAAGTGTTGCTAGTATCACTCCAGAACAGGTGTTTGTGTTGAAGCTCTTGTTGAAGAAGCTTTGTACTTGGTGATATCTTGTATTCATTATTTGAAGTAATAGATAAAGTACCGTGATTTTGGAGGGTGGGGTTTTTTTACTTGTGTACTTGCTATTCTATTTCCATTATTCTCTATGTGTATCTCATATTGTAACAGTAAAAGGTGTTAAAACAATTTTTTTTGTAACTTTCCCCTACTTAGATTAGTGTAGGAAGCTGTTTCTACTCACCCAAATTCCTTTCAGTTGGTATCAAAGCCTGGCCAGCCTTGGTTCCTTTGTTGGGTATAAGAATTTTTTGAACTAATCTCTGTTTCAGTGGGAGTTTTATAGAAGTGTGTGTTTTGTTACCTTGTTGTAGGAAAGAGATGGCAGGCACATCTGGGAGGATTGAAATGGAAAAGTTTAATGATGGTAATTTTGAGTTATGGAAGCTCAAAATGGAAGACATGTTAGTAGATCGAGACTTATGACTTGCAATTTTTGGAACCAAACCTTCAAGCATGAAACAAGAGGATTGAGATCTTATGGATAGGAAAGCCAAGTGCCTTATTAGAAATTGTTTGGCTGATTCCGTTCTCCTGAATGTCCATAAAGAGAAAACTTCTACTTCTCTGTGGAAGAAGTTTGGTGATGTCTATCAGGCTAAATCCTTGGTAAAAAAGATTTTCTTGAGAAAGATGTATTCTATAAAAATGGAAGATGGAGGATCCGTTGCAAATCACCTGAACTCTTTTAACATGTTGGTTGCACAACTGGGTTCCGTTGGAGAAAAAATAGATGAACTAGACTGTTGCATGCTCCTTTTGCATTCGTTGCCAGACTCTTGGGATCACCTGATAATGGCTATTGGAAGCACTACTTCCACCTTCAAGATGGATGAGGTTGTTGCCTCATTACTATTTGAGGAGATGTGAAGGAAGTCTTCTGAGATGGCCAAGGAGGCCCTTGTAGTTCGTGGCAGACAAAAGAGAGAAGTAAAAAGAAAGAAAAGAAAACTAAGTCAAAGTATCCAAGGAGATCAAAATATCCTAGTAAGAAGTACAAGGAAAAATGTTGGAATTGTGGTGAAACTAGTTAGAATTAGAAAGATTGCAAGGAGGAGAAGAAGAAAAGCAAGTCTCTTTGATTCTGAATCTAAGAAATCATCCCAAGATGATGGAGAAGCATTTATTGCAGCCTTGGCAGCCCATGTATCTCATGATGTGTGGTTGATAGATTTAGATGCATCCTTTCACATGACCTCTCATAGAGATTGGTTCACAAAGTATGAGGAGTTCAATGGTGGAGAGGTGTACCTAGGTGATGAATCTCACCTGAAGATTGTTGGCCGTGGAAGAGTCAAAATCAGATTTCCTGATGGAAGAGTGAAGGGCATTAATGGTGTAGATTGCATATCTCAGGTTTGGCATGAAACCTGCTTTCTGTAAGTAAATTGAATGATTTAAGAGTGCAAGTTGTTTTCTCTGGTGGAGGATGCAAGATGACTAGAGGGGCTATGGTGTTGGCTAAGGGTGTTCACATTAGTACTTTGTTTCAACTTGATGCATGCACTATACAATGCAATAGTTCTTTTGATGTACCGAAGAAGAGATCTTTGGATTCTTCATCCTCACCATTAGATTGCACAAAGAAAAAGCATGTTGCAACTGCATTTGATGGTCGTGCATTTTGGGTACCTAAGGGTGCTCATTCCATGGAAACAAAGCTTCTTGTAGAGAAGAAAATGTTATGGAACCAATGACTTGGTCACACTGGTGAGAAGGGTCTTAGAACCCCGAAAAATAAGAACCTTGTTGAAGGCCTTGATGATTGTAATCTCGAGTTTGACTTTTGCAAACATTGTGTATATGGAAAACATTGTGTTTCTTTTTACTCTAGTTCTCACAAGTATTTTGGGGTCTTGGATTATGTACATTCAGATGTTTTTGGTCCTGTAAATGTTCCTTCGTTATCAAAATCTAAATATTTTGTTTCTTTCATAGATGATTATAGTAGAAGGACATTCGTTTATTTCCTTAGAAGTAAAGTTGAAGTCTTTAGTTAGTTCAAGGTGTTTAAGGCCTTGGTAGAAAACTCGACTAGCATAAAGATTAAGTGTTTGAGGACTGGTAATGGTGGTGATTTTTGTTCCATAGAGTTTGAAAAGTTCTATAAATAGCACAAGATTGAGAAACATAAGACTACTCCCTACACTCCACTACAAAATGGAGTTGCAAAGAGAATGAACAAAACATTGATGGAGAGGGCTAGGAGTATGTTGAGTGGTGCTAGCCTTGAACAAAATTTTTGGGTTGAAGCGGTAGCCACTGCATGTTATTTGATCAATAGATCTCCTACATAAGTGCTTGTTGGTAAGACACCCATGGAGGCGTGGTCTAGTAAAAATCCTTCAATGAGACATCTCAGAGTATTTGGTTGCGAAGCTTACACTCATGTTTCGATTGAGAAGAGGTCAAAGCTGGAGAATAAGGCTATTAAGTGTATCTTTATTAGCTATGGTGTCGGTGTAAAAGGGTACAAGATCTGGGATCCAAAAGCTCAGAAGGTTCTCTATAGTAGAAGTGTGATCTTCAGAGAGATGAAACCCTCTACTGTTGAGTTGCAACCAGAGAAAGAGGAGAAAAAAAGAATGAGGTAGTGCATAATCCACCTACTCTAAAGAAAGAAGAACCAAGTACTCCTGTTGGACCTAATGATGAGGAGAGTTGAAGTCACTCTGAAAGTTATGAAGAAGAAGGAGAACCGCAACCTCAGCCATTGAGGAGGTCTACATGAGTTAGGTAGCAATCAGAAAGGTTTGGATATTCATTATATGATTCCAGTTGCATATTTTCTGATTACTAATACTGATGAGCCTCAGAATGTTAGAGAGGCTATGAGTATGGATGATTCATATTCCTAGATGCAATCCATGTATGGAAAAATGTCTTCATTAAAGAAAAAAAAGACTTGGGATCTGGTACCTTTACCTGCTGGATGCAAACTTGTTGGTTGTAAATGGGTTTTCAAGAAAAAGTGTATTGCTAATGGAAATTTTGAGAAGTATAAGGCACGATTGGTCACTAAGGGGTATTCCTAGGTGGAGGGAATTGATTATGGGGAGATATTCTCTCCTGTAGAGAAGCCAAAATCTATTTGGCTTTTGTTGTCACTTGCAACAACATATGACTTAGAAGTGGAATAGATGGATGTGAAGACATCATTCCTTCATGGTGATTTGGAAGAAGAGATTTAAATGTCATAGCTAGAGCATTTCATTGAGAAGGTAAAGAAAATTTGGTTTGCAAACTGAAGAAGTCTCTTTATGGTTTGAAACAGTCTCCTAGAATGCGGTATCAGAAGTTTGATACCTATGTGCTATCATTGGGATTTCAGAGATCTAAATATGACCATTGTGTATACTTTAAAACTGATAATGGTTGCATTCTCATTATTGTCCTATACGTATATGATATGTTGTTTATTGGGAATGGTAAAAGTATGATTTCAAATTTGAAGTTTCAAGTGTCATCACGATTTGAGATGAAAGACCTAGGTGTAGTTAGGTACATTATGGGAATGCAAATCATGAGAGATAGAGCTAACATAAAGCTTTGGTTAAGCCAAAGCAAGTATGTGAACTCAGTGTTGGAGAGATTCAACATGGTAGATTGTAGACAGTTAGGTGTTCTTGTGATGCAAGGGACAAAGCTTTCTGTGAATGATTGTCCAAAATATCCTATTGAGATAAAGGATATGACCAAAGTACCATATGCAAGTGTAGTTGGTAGTCTGATGTATGTGATGGTGTGTACGAGACTAGACATTGCCCAAGTAGTGGGAGTCCTTAGCTGTTTCATGGATAATCTTGGATGGGTGCATTGGGATGTAGTAAAAAGAGTTTTCAGATATTTATGGGGTACTTCCGAGTATGACTTGTGTTTTCATGGTTATCCTATTGGACCTTAGCATTTTGTGAGTATTCAAGGATATGTGGATTTAGATTGGGCATGTGACATTAACAACATAAGATCCAATAGTGGTTATGTGTTTATGATGTTTGGTGGTGCTATCAGTTGGATGAGTAAGCAACAGGTTGTAGTCGTGTTTTCCATGATAGAGGCAGAATATATGGCAGCCACTCATGCGTGTAAGGAAGCCATTTGGCTTAAGAGATTGTGTTATGATATTGGTTTAAATGTAG
Organism: Sequoia sempervirens; assembly: GCA_007258455.2. NCBI lineage: Eukaryota > Viridiplantae > Streptophyta > Pinopsida > Cupressales > Cupressaceae > Sequoia > Sequoia sempervirens. The sequence goes on from VDFB02110412.1 coordinate 43,692, forward strand.
GATAGATTATTGTTTGTTGTGATAGTCAAAGTGCAATTTGTCTAGTAAAGAATCCCACCTTCCATGCTAGAACAAAGCACATCGATACAGTATCATTTTGTTCGTGATATGGTAGAGGATGGAAAGATGAACCTGGAAAAGGTTGACACTTTGGTGAATGTTGCAGATGCATTGACAAAACTAGTGAGCACAGAGAATTTCAGATGGTGTTTTGATTCCATGGGCCTTGGGTCCCTGAGCAGATGATTTCGTATCACTCTTGGAAGGTCTTCGACAAGTGGGAGAATGTTGGGATTAAGGTGTCTCAACCTTAGAGTCCTAATGTTGATTTAATTGTTGTAATTTATGTATTTATTTTTATTATTTATTTGCCTATGGTGTCATGTCATTAATTGGGACCCATCAGTTGGGTGGTATCCTCGTTGGAGGTCACTAGATGACACATCATCATCCCAAGTGGACATAGGCATCCCACTTAGGAATCTATGACATATGACAGATTCTATGACGTGTCATAAGGCATCTTTGAATGCATGGGTGAAAGTTGGTGCCCAAGTTGAGTTATGACAGGATGTAAGAGAATCAACTATTTTTAGTCAATCATGACATATTCTCTTATAGCTATAAGTGCTGTCAGCTATGACATATTCTATGACAGCTGTAAGATGTGTAAGAATTTTGTCATAGCCTATTTTTAGCATATTTTGGGAGCCCAAGCTTGGAAGAAGACTATTTGCATGTTTGACACTTGTCAGGGGTGTAAGGGAATATGTAACATGTGTCCAAATGCATGTCTAAGGTGTTGAATATTGTGCCATGTGGATTTTGACGCCTCTCACCTTCTAGATGCTTCTTGAAGCTTGTAACACTCTATTTATTGAGTGCCTTGTCCCGTTTATGGGGCTTGTCCTTCCATCGATAATGGTTGTAAAGATAACTCCACTAGTTGAACAAGATGCCCTAGGGTATTCTCAGCCTTCTGCTCATGGTACCCATCTTCGTTAGAACCAACTTGCACGTGAGCATAAGCATCATCGACATGCAATGGAAAAGGAACGTAATGCTGCACAAAAGATTGAGGATAAGTCTTTTGTTTCAAATCCTAAGTATTCTTCTATTTTTGCTCCTATTCTATCTTACTTTTGACTCCTTCAAGAGATATGGATGAAACACACCCCTAAAGGATTCAGGTATTCATCAATCCCTCTTTGGAACAACCTCTTATGACTTCTTTATTCGATATTTCTCCATTTGTGCAACCCATAGACATGCCTCATACAAAGGTCATGTCTAGTGTGGCCCTATCTGGTCTTCTCTCCTCTCAACATTCTAGCCTTCTTGGGGTTCCCCAAATTGCCACAATTGATGTAAAGATCTCATACTAATAATCTAATTGCAAGCTTGAGCATGACCTCGTCCTCAAATTTTTCCATAAGAAGTCCACTCCTTCAACTCCTCTTTCTTCTTCTATTCTTATCATTAAGGAGATTCCTTCTTTGTTGGAGTTTTCCACTACTCTTCTAGAGGATAAAATTGAGGCTCCTAGGCTCCCACAACCTATAGTTGAGTCACCACACTCCTCTTTAGAGAAGTACTCATGTTCGGCTCTCTGGAGGATATTCCAACTCTGTCAACTACCTTTACAAGATCGTTGACACTTGACTTGTAAGAACTGGTAGATGGGAATATTGGGGCATTCTCATCCCTAGCCCTTGCTATAGGTGAGATGTCTGGTATTTCCTTAGCTGTTTTTGTTTCACAAGCTCAACCTCCTTCTCCCTATGATCTAGATTGGGAGGAGGATGACTTGATGGGAATGATCGATTAAAGAAATACCCTTTATGTCTTTAGATTAGAGTTTTCCTATTTTCTGTGTTATATTAGAGTAATAAGTTATTTCACTTAATTAATTTAATCATATTGGTTAATTAATTAAGTCACTTATCACTTGAATTTTACTTAAGCTAAAATTAGGCACATTAATAATTAATTATTTATTAATTATTAAGTGTGCACACTAGGGTTTCCTTTTAGGGCTATGCATACATTGCTTTTATAAAGCAATTCATCTCTTGTGTTTACTCAATTCCTGAATATTATTCATTTGCACATCTTCATGCAAATTTCTCTGGATTTTTATGTTTTTCTCTTGTGGAAGGCATTTTCTGGTTTGCATGTCTCATCATGGATTCTAACATGGTATTAGAGACTTGATTTGCAACCCCTTCTCAGTTTTTTGGAGAAATTCATTGCATAGAACGTTCGAGGTTCCTCGAGGGTTTAAGGCCTTGAGCTTATTTATGAAGTATTTTGGATTAGATCGGTCATCTCCATTGGATTTAGAGCGCTGGAAAAAGTTAGGATTGGGTTTTGTTTCATTGATTTTGGTCATCGTTGAAGAAATATGTGAGGGTTTCAAGCTTGATGAGTTTTTTGCAAGATTTGGGGGTAGCCAATTTTTTGGGGCACTTTGGGCACAAACAGAGGTCACCATCGTGTTTGCAGTAGCCAAAAACCCTAGGAACACTTGTTGTTTGGTATATTTTGAAGCAGTTGATCCGGGAGGCAAATTTTTTTTGCCAGGCCAACACACATTATGAGGCACTTTTTTTTAAAAAAAATGCTTTGAAAAAGTGCCTCTAGTGTTATTTCGTGCTGCTGCCAAGTGGCCACTGCTCAACTTCCAAGTGGCCACCATAGCGCCGCCCAGCGGCCTCCAACCTGCCACCACCATTGCCCTACTCCGCCAACCCCTGAGGGCTCCTTAGCACCAGTTGTTGGTCCTATTGTGGACTAGGCACTAAGCTCCTAGCCCTTGGGATCCTCCAAAATAGCTTGTTTGTCACATGGGTGACCAGGGGCTCCACCCCAGCCCCCTGCCAGCTAGCCCTTGGTCCTCCTAGGCAACTAGGGGCTTATTTTTTTTAGCCCCCTGGGCTGCATGTAGGCCAAATTGGCCTCTTTGGAGTATTGTTCACTAAATTGGGCGTAACTTTTGTGTACGGTGTCCGTTTTTTGCAAAAAAGATACCATTGGAAAGTTGATTCTAATGCCAATCCAATGGTGTAGGAATTTTTTCTATATTTTGCACCAATTTTATTTTTCAGGCATCTGAAGTCAGACGAAGCAGTTCTCACTTCAAAGGGCATATCTTTTGCTTCAATTATCCATTTTTCGCGATTCAAGCGGAACCAAAAAGATGATTCAGTCCTCTACATAGATCTAAGGTCAATTTTAATCAATGATGTAGATGTGAACATTGGTTTGTGCATGCCTCTTTTTTGTTTTCATGCACTAGATTTTCATTTTCTCTTTAATTTATGCATGTTTTGCATGTTCTCCTTTTACAATCATGGGGTATTGTAATAAATGAACTTCTATAAAGTTCCATTAGGGGGGATTATTACATAATAATTTGATTAGAGTGTGGTTGCATTGCATGCACTTTGATCTCATCTTCATATTGATGACAACTCGTATGAGTTGTATCTAGATTATGTAGTTTCTTTTGGCCACATCTTGCTCATAGCTTGACACATTTTGGTTCGTATCAGTTCACATATCAAATTGAGAGCCTATGGTTAATGATCCTGAATCACATCAAATCCAAATCGGGTCACATCTCAGTTTGAGGGCCATTCATTTTATGGTTAATGTTCCAAAATCTTCATGGTACTTGCTCCTATAGATCAATTTTAGTCATAGTTTGGCATCGACATCAATATACAAAAAACTTCAAAATTATTTCATCATATCATTCCCTCTTATGGGGGGGAATCATTTACACATCTAATATTGCTTTATAGATTCTAGGGTTGTTCCAGTTTGTGAGATTTCCAGTGTTCCTTGGCATTAGGTCTGCTATTGCATTATCATGATTCTACCTGTCATTCAGTGACTCTCATATGGTTTCTCGTAAACAGAGGTATCTTTCCTTGCTTGCCAGATTTAGGATTCCAGTGTTACTCCACCAGTGTTCTTCTAGTGCTTCTTTGCAATAGGTCATCTCATTGAGGGGGGGTTTTGTCCCACTGGGTTTTCTCCTCTTTCTCATTCATTGCATTTGTACATGGGTACTTGATTAGACCTTGTTTCTGGGACCCATCTTTTCTTTCATGCATCTTTTCCTTAGTGTTTTAGCTACTTCCTAAGTTCATCTTAAGGGGGGGTGTTAGAGTAATAAGTTATTTCACTTAATTAATTTAATCATATTGGTTAATTAATTAAGTCACTTATCACTTTAGTTTGACTTAACCTAAACTTAGGCACATTAATAATTAATTATTTATTAATTATTAAGTTTGCACACTAGGGTTTTATTTTAGGGTTATGCATACATTGATTTTATAAAGCAATTCATCTCTTGTATTTACTCAGTTCCTGAATATTATTCATTTTTACATCTTCATGCAAATTGCTTTGGATTTTTTTGTTTTTCTCTTGTGGAAGGTATTTTCTGGTTTGCATGTCTGATTTTGAATTCTAACACCCCCATGCTTGCTTGTACATGTTTTTGGTCTCTCTTGGAGGACCCAATATAAACCCATAGGTGCTTGGATATAGGATAAACAATTTTTTATACATTTCTTCTATTTGTATCATCATTCTTTTTTTTTTTGTACTTTGATTTTCAACATTTGGGGATGATGTAAAGCATTAGGGGTATTTAGGATTTCTTCCATGTTGACTTGAATTTTTATTTTGTCTTTATGTACTCCTTCACGATCTGAACCATTTGGGGATATGATGATGATTCATACACAATTATATATAGATGCTATTGATATGAATCCCATTGATTTTGAATACTAAGATCCCCCTGTCTCTCTTCTATATTTTTTCTTGTTGATGTTGTGGGTTCCATGTGCTATCTATTACCAAATAGCATTCTATGAATAAATCTCATTATGTTTTCATGACACATCTTCTTACTTCTCCTTAGAATAACTTGAGCTCCTTCATGTAGCACAAGCCATTCTAGGGGGGGCTATCATATTCATATTATAGATCTCTTATCTTATGACTCTTTTCTAAATATGTGCACATCTAATCGTCTTAACTGTCATCTAGCATGGGGGAAATCCACTAGAATTTGTCTTTATGAATGTCTGTCTCTTTTCTGCAGTTGTCCTACAACGTAGTTTGTAGCAGTCACAGGCTGCTTGGATTGTCATGTGGTCACTAAAATAACACAACTTTCTACCCATACATATTAGTGCCATCTTGTCTATATAAATTTTGATGTCTAATTTTCACTTTCTACCTAACATTTTTTTCTACAACTAACATGTTTATGGTGATGCAACTCAACCAATTTATGTAGGATCAACTCTATTGGAAATTGGATTGCATCAAATGGTTGTCATTGATGCCAACACAATACCAAATGTATGAGATGTTTATTGAAAGCTATTCCCTATTAAAGATATTCTTTATCAGTGAATCAGTGTGCTAGTTTTTGGGTCTGGATTCTACCACAAGATAAGCTATGAATTTAATATCTTAACTATGTCATTATGATTCACTCAGACAACTATATTTAGGATCTTGAGAGTTTTGTGTTGGGAGCAGTAAATTATCAATGAAAAAGTTTAACTCTGTACACTACAATTGTATCTCTGCTTGGTACATCTGTGCGGGAGACTCCACACCTGCTTATGAAGAAAATTTAGATGCTATGGCTCCTATGGTTATCTCTCTAATGGTAGTATTATGAGAATATGATGTTACAACATATTCAGAAGTTGGTTGACCGCTTATGTTTGGGTCCCAGTCTTGGCCTACCTAACACATGTTATGTACCTTGGGGATGTTTTGTATAGATATTAGCCAACTTAATATGATGTACTACATGGGTAAGAAATGCATTAATCTTATATGATGCCAACAAGAGTCTTCTTTGATTATTTTTCTTTCATCCAATTAGGCCGATCTAATTGATGAATGAAATATACTTATATATATATGTGACTCTCTGGAGAAGATAGGGTGAGCAATATAAAAGAAAGGTGTTTTGCGAATGTATGAGCCTAAATGATTTATCAGCTGAAGACCAAACTAGTATTTTTAAGTGACTACTAGGAGAAGCAATACTACTTATACAGAGCTTCACTTGGAACTAAATTCTGCACAAGGAAGGTGTATTCCATGAGTTCATACTTTTGGCAGTGAGCCATAACTTTTATATTTTGGTAGTAAGACATCTTTTGTATCTCCGGGTTGTAGCCCTGTGGATAGTGAGTCTTATGCAGTGATCCTTTTGTAATTTGTTTTGATATTCTCTATATTGTGAGTTGAACCTGATTGCGGTTTTTCCCTCATTGGGTTTTCTACATAAATCTGGTGTTATTTTGTTTATGTGATGGTTTTCAGTTTTCGTGCTTGCACTTAATGTTTAAATCATTTAAGAAGTGTTAAGGTTTTGTTCCAGTAAATGATTTAAGGGTTTAATTTGGTGACAACTGATTCACCTCCCTCTCAGTTGTCCAATTCAACAATTGGTATTAGAGCCTGGTCCTTTAGAATGAGTTTAACAACTCGAAGGATATCTTGGTAGGTTGAACAAAATGGTGGAGGGACTTGACTTGGATGGAGAATTAAGAACAAAGACTATAGAGTCTGAAAATGAAGATATGAAAGAAAATATCAAGCAAGAAAATGAATGCATTAAAAAACTAAGGAATTAGATCCGAAAGTTCAAGTTGAAACATAAAGAAGTTAACCAGGAACTAAAGGAAGCAAAGGAGATTGTTGAAAATATAAGAATGAAACTTGAAGAAAGTGAAAGGGTGGAAGAGAATATAAAATTGGCAATTGATTAAAGCAAGATAGAGGAAGGATGCTTGAAAGAGATTATCAATCAAAAGATAGAAAAATTTAATAAGCTTGAACTAGTAGTAACCCTAAGATATGATCTAGAAAAAGTGAAAGCTCATGAAGAAAGGTTCAAGACAAGTTCTACAATGCTTGATAAATTGATTACATCTCATAAACCTATAAAGGATAAAGGTGATCTAGGACTTGAAGAAGGAAAAATCTCAAAGACTAAACCGGTTTTCAACAAAATGGACAATCAAAGGAGATTTCAAGGCAATACTTATCAAAACAAGCACCGAAGGAACAATATTGGAAGGATTCCCATTCGAAAACTTAATGCTCAAAGGTACTCATATTTTAATGGTTTTTGTTTCTCATGAAATAAATTCATACATAGAGCAACATAATGTAGAAGTAGGATGAACCAAAATAGAATGAGTCAGAATGTTGGATTCTTTACTGGACATTGTTATGTTTGCAACAAGTTTGGACATAGAGCTACTGAATGTAGAAGCCAAATGATGATGAACAAGTTTAATACTAGTAGAAGGATTCAATATTTTCGAGGCTACTATTACACATGCAATATCTTTGGACACAAGGCTTATTAGTGTAGGTCAACGATAAATGCAAATTCATTTGATCAAGGATATGTTATGTGCTACACTTGCAACAAACTAGGACATATCTGAAAATTTTGTAGGAGCAAAGTTGGGAAGAAAACTAATCCAGAAAAGAAGATCAAGCTTGTGAACAAGGTAGATCCTGAAGAAGTAAGGAGAGAGATGGAAAAAAATTGGAGGAAGAAGGAAGAACCTGAGAACAAGGATGAATCAAATAACCTTGTACCTACATCCGGTGCAGATACCTCTTCGAAGAATTGAACCTAGTAGTGGTTTCAGGGGGAGCAGTTACAATTTTTTTTAACAAGTTCCCAATATATGAGGTTTCATGCGATGACACAAGGATATGTGGTGTGAGTCTGTATTTTGAAGGCATTGGAGAAAATTCCAGCAGAAAAGAAGCAAATCAGGAAAATTACAAAGCTCTTCTTGGTTTATAGTGTATCTCATAAAATAGTTGGAAACTTAAAAGTTGAAAAGAAATAAATGCAAAATTAGGTCACTTCAAATTCATACTATAGCCGACCTTGTGATAAGGTATGTGGCATATGGAATTTCATATAAGATTTATTTCAGAATAGGGAAGACTCTACTTTGGCAATTTCTATTTACATTGCACATCAAATGGTTGAAAGAATGAGGATTTCAACTTGTGTGAGTTATTGAGGAATCAATTAATGGAGAAAATTACTATGAAAAATAATGACAATTACCCTTTTTGTTTTGGATCTTTGGTTATATGTTTGATGAAGTATTTTCTAAAGTCATTACCATTAAAAGAGAATGTTGTGTGGAAGTCAATTGTACTGATTGGGAAGCATGTCTACCGATACCTAGAATGTCTAGTAGAGAAGGAAAAGATTTGTAAAGAATAATTTGAAAACAAAATAAATGCATGGAGTTCAGGCATGGTTTCTAGTCCAATTGGGATGTCTGAGGCAGGATCTTCCTCCAGGAAGAGGAAAGCAAGAAGAGTCATTTCAAGTTCCCCTCTAGAAATAAAGAAGTTGAAGATAGAGGAGAAGAAAGAAGAAAAGGAAGTAAATATTACATAGGCATTTGATTTGGCATCAACAGATGATGATGAAGATTTTACTAAAGAGAAGGTGTTGATGATTCTTGTGCAATCTGATGGACTAAAGAAGATTGGAGATGTTTGGTTGTCCCGACCAACATATGAACAAGATGAGATCACATATGCCTTGAATGTTTATATAACTCATAATTATATTTATCTGAGCAAATTGATAAATGTATTTCCAGAAGTATTGATTGAGCAGATTGAAGATAGACTAAAGGTACCGTCACCTAAGGAAATAGAAGAAAAAGATGAGATTCAATTGGCTATGGAGGAAAGATGCAAAAATGCACAAAAGAGATTGACTAAGAGCATAAATGAATTGAAGACATGCATCAAAAGTGTAAAAAATGTGTATAGGTATTGCCTCTGGTGGCCTACTCCTATCATAAACTACAAAGCAAAAATTGATGCTATTGAGCTTGAGATGGATTCTATTGGAAAAACATATAATATCCTTAATGATTAGGATGGAGCGCTGAAGAAGAGGATCAATTCCTTACAGTATGAAGTTGCAAACATTCTGGTACAGAGGGATAGTATTGTGAAGGAATTTTGGAAAGTCAAAGAGATAATTGAATTGAGATTGGAACAACTTTCCGGTCTCCTGGTGGAAGTTGAGAAAAATGAAAAAAATATCACTATCCCAGATACTCTTCTGGAAACAATTGATTCGATAGTGATGAACAACATTATTTGTGTAAATATTAGATTGGAATGGATTCTTGGAAGAAATTTCTTCTGAAATTAAAAGAAAAATTTGAGATATTTTAGTAGAAGAAGGATTGAGGTAAAGAACCCTTTTTGATATCATTTTTTTGAAGATTGTTTTTGTGTAGAAAATTTTGGAGTAAGGGGGAGATAAATCTTCCTTCTTTTCCATTGATGTCAAAGGGGGAGAGAGAACATGTGAAAAGAGTGTCGAAAATCATTACAACCCATCAAAAGGGGAGAACTACAAAGGATGTTATTGTTGGATTTTCATATCTTGTGTTGCCATCAATGACAAAGGGGAAGATTTTTGGAAATTGGATTGCATCAAATAGTTGTCATTGATTTCAACACAGTACCAAATGTATGAGACGTTTACCAGAAGCTATTCCCTATCAAATATGTTCTTTATTAGTGAACTGATGCACTATTTTTTGGGTTTGGATTATACCACAAGACAAGCTACGACTCTAATATCTTAAATATGTCATTATGACTCACTCAGACAACTATATTTGGGATCTTGATAAGTTTTGTGTTGGGAGCAGTAATTTATCAATGATAGAGTTTAACTATGTACACTACATTTTTTTCTTTGCTCAGTACATCTGTGCGGGAGACTCTACACCTTCTTATGAAGAAAATTCATATGCTATGGTTCCTATGGTTATCTCTCTGATGGTAGTATGGTGAGAATCTAATGTTACATATTATTCGGAAGTTGTTTGACCATTTATGTTTGGGTCCCAGTCTTGGCCGACCTAACACATGTTATGTACCTTGGGGATGTTTTGTATAGATATTATCCGATTTAATATGATGTACTACATGGACAAGAAATGTGTTAAACTTATATGATGCTGACAAGAGTCTTCTTTAATTATTTTTCTTTCATCCAATTAGGCCGACCTAATTGATGAATGAAATATACTTATATATATATATATATATATATGAGACTCTCTAGAGAAGATAGTGTGAAAGGGGTGAGCAATATAAAAGGGAGGTGTTTTGTGAATGTATGAGTAGGGTGTGAGCCTAAATGATTTATCATTCGAAGACAAAAACATAATTTTTGAGTGACTGATGGGAGTAGTACTACTTATACAGATCTTCATTTGGAACTGAATTTTGCACAAGGAAGGTGTATTCCATCGGTTCATACTTTTGGCAGTGAGCCATAACTTTTATATTTTGGCTATAAGCCATCTTTTGTATCTCTGGGTTGTAGCCCTATGGACAGTGAGTCCTTCTATTGGTAGTGAGCCTTAGGCAGTTAGCTTTTTGTAATCAATTTTGATATTCTCTATATTGTGAGTTAATCCTCACCATGGTTTTTCCCTTATCGGGTTTTCCACGTAAATCTAGTGTTATTGTGCTTATGCGATGGTTTTTAGTTTCTATACTTGCACATAATGTTTAAATCATTTACGAAGTGTTAAGGTTTTGTTCCAATAAATTATTTAATGGTTTAATTTGGTAATAGTTGATTCAACCCCTCCCTCTCATTTGTCTAGTTCAACAACTCAAGTCTCTTGAGGAAAACTCTACATGAGTAGAAAAATCTTCTTCCCCTTTTCATCTTGGGTAAAAATACTCTCCTCTCTTTACTTTAGCTCACATTTTCTCTTGAACATATATGCTCTCTAATGTGGGGGAAAAATGTAATGTCATAAATTGCGTCCTATGTAATTTCACATTACATACACCTTTTCCTTTAGTTACAATTAAGATAATTATTCTTTTTAATCTCAATTTCAACCCAAACCATTTTTCAACATTGAGCATGGCCAGTTCCTTGATGGTTAAGTTTTATTTTTTCTTAGACAAGTGTGCATCGGGCAAACATCCGTGTGCTGCACTAGTGTCTTGCAAAAATTCATGACTATGTTAGTTGTTGGGACATTAAACTTGCCAGTTTTGGTTGTGTAATGCCTATTCCAACCCACACTTTCATGGAAAATCATTCAGACATGCTATTTGGGAGAAAAAGAACCTTCCTTCTTGGTCCAAAATATTGATCTTTTAAAAGAGACACTAATTCTTGGGAATTCTACAACACTCTCTATCTCTTCTTCTCTCATTCACAACTTCCTAGAACTCCATGGTTACACCATTGCTATGATCATAGTGAATGTTGGGAATAGGATGCCATGTAATTGCAATCCTAAACATTATTTCATGTATCTCCTAATTCCTTGGAAAGTGCTCCCCAAAAAGGATTAGAAAGAGATTAAATTTGAATGAAATGAAAATGTTAATTGACCTTTGTAATTAATTCTAAATGATAGGAACATGTAGGGACACCCAAGAAGAGATCATGCAAAATAGGAGCACATGGGGTGCCCACATGGAAGGTGGAACACACCTTGAGTTAAGTTAACTGCTTGGAGAAAAGATAACACTTCAATAATGCATGTAAATATCCTAGAAGTTAGGGATTGATGTTTACATGTATGAAGTTTAATTCAGTATCAGTTTAGTTCAGTTCAATTCAGTTTAGTTCAGTTATGGTTCAGTTATCTTTAGTTGCATGTAGTTAGTTTCAATTGAATGCTAGTTGACTTCAGTTGACTTGGAATACATGACTAATGACTTGATTTGCATGACATATAATAGGTGATACATTCAGTTAAGAGGGGATGATCAATCATGCATGATATTTGCATGAATGGTGGAGAGATATGTTTCAATTAACAAAGATTGACTTGGACCCACCTTGGGTGCCCAAGTTGGCATCTTGGAGTTAACAATTTTTCATGATAAGTTATTTTATAAGGCTGAGTTAAGTGGGCCCATTCTTGGGTGCCAACTTTGAGGAGAAGCTTCAAGATATCTTTGTAATCAACATTGAGTTATGAATTCAGTTTTGGACGCCCAAATTGATGAAGGACTTGGTTTGACATTGTTTTTCATGGAAGAGCTCTACTTGGAAGGAATAGGAATAGGTTTTGTGAGATAAGCTTTGTGCTTTGTAATTGTAAACTCTTTGGAGTTTACAAAGCTCATTATTGTCTATTTATTGCAGCAAGTTGAAGAGATTTTTATTAGAGTTTATTGCAGGTTGTGAAGAAGAATTGTTGAAGGAAAAAGAAGCATCTCAAGCAAGGATTGATAAAAAATTATTGTAATATTGTTCTAAGGTTAAATAATACAAGCACTATTGATTCTGGTGGTGGAGTTTTTTCCCAAAAGGGTTTTTCCATGGTATATGCTGTGTCACTTCTATCTTTTGGTCTTATTCTTCTACAATCTTCTGTCTACTTCTATAAATGGTAAAATGAATCTAAATAGATAATCATCCACAAAGAAATTGTAACAAAGAACACTTATTTAGATCTACAGTATAATAGTTTTACAAGTTTTAAAGATACATAATTACCTCCATTTTCAACATTTGGGATCTGAGCTAACAGTTGGGGTAGAGTTTGGGATGCCTTTCTCTTAAAAGTTTGAAGATTTTTTGGCTGTAGAGGGAGCTTTTACTATTGTGTTATTGCTGATTTGGAAAACAAGTTTGTTACAATGAATTTTAATTCTTGTTGAAAGATTCAATGGATCTAATTATGAGACGTGGAAACTAAAAATGGACGATCTCCTTGAAGAGAGAGATCAATGGTTAGGTATTGGTAATGAGACAAAGTCACATACAATGATGTCAGATGAGGATTGGGCTAAGCTTGGTAAGAAGGCAAGAGGGACCATAAGATTATGTCTTGCTAATGCTATTCCCTTGAATGTTTCAGATGAAACTACCGCATATAAGCCGTGGAAGAGAATAGGTGATATTTATCAAACTAAAAGTATTACTAATAAGTAGTATCTGAAAAGACAATTGTATTCTTTAAAGATGAAAGATGGTGATTCTGTTGCAAATCATTTGAATTCTTTTAATTTGATTCTAATTCAGTTAGCATCTATAGATGTAAAGATAGAAGATGAATATAAATTCATTTTTTTACTTTGTTGTTTACCAGAGTCTTGGGAAAATATAATTGTTGCTATCAGTGGTAGTGGTGTAGATCCAAAGATGGACAATATAATTCCTACTCTCCTATCAGAGGAGATGAGGAGAAAGTCTAAAATAGAAATCCAAGATGCCCTGTTTGTAAAAGGTAGGATTGAGAAAAAGGAACCTAAGGGAGACAAGGAAGGGAAGGGTAAGTCCAAAGGATGGAGTAAGGTAAAGTGTTGGAAATGTGGGAAACCAAGACATGTGAAGAAGGATTGTAAGAACAAGAAAAAGAGTTTTGATTCTTCTATAGAGGAATCCTCAGATGGTAGTAATCATGCATTGATCCTTTCATGTAAAAATGTTAGTGATGACTCTTTGCTTGATGTTAAAGGGTAATCTTCATAAAGAGGATGGTATTCATGATGCCATGTGTAGCTTATACCACAGTTTAGTGGGAGTTGTTGGCAGTGACATGGATGCATCATTGGTAAGGTTATCCTCATGTGATTGGGGATATGTTTTTTCTTGGTTTAGAGTGGTTGCTATTATGTCATGGTTTACTCTTGATACACGTTTAGAGTTTGGAATGGTACTTGTTCTCTTGAGACTAGGATGTTTATGTATGTTACGATGCATGTGATCTCCTTAGAGGATATGGTTAGATCATGTTGTCATGTTTATGTTCCTGATTCATAATTGGAGCTTTGACATTGATCTTGTGTAGTTCTCTTACGTATTGGGTACATTAATCATTTGCTTGATTACTTCATGATAGTGCTATGTTACATTTGGAGTTTGGCATGGATTTGTTGGTTATAGGTCCTCATGGATACTTGGAGAAATAGGTAAGGCTTGAGTTCTCTTATGGTAAGAGATATATGTTGGAAAGGTTACTTGTAAGAAAATCTATTTCAATAGTAAAGACCGAGAAGCTTACACCTTGGTTGGACGTGAGTTCAACATACTCGGTGGTTTCACATGCCTCCAAAGAGACAGTTTGGTTATAGAGACTTGGGAAAGGTATTGGTTTTAATTGCAAGTTAAACTTGAATATGATAGTCAGAATGCTATTTTTTTAGCCAAAAATCCTATGTATCATGCTCGTACTAAGCATGTTGATGTTCAGTATCACTTTGTAAGAGAAATGGTTGAGAGTGGGAAGGTATTAATTGAGAAAGTTGACACTTTGATTAATGTTGTAGATTATCTTACGAAACTGGTTCCTATAGATAAATTATCTTGGTTATGAGTATTAATCATTTGCTTGGAGCTTCATGATTATGCAGGTTGCAGTTGAAATTGGCATGGATTGATTAGTTGGTGCAAAAAGGCCATTTTCCTTGAGTCCTGTACTTGATTTATAATAATGATTCCTTGTTTAGAATAATTGAAATGTATAATTTCAAGTTGGAGAATGTTGGGAATAAGATGCCATTTAATTGCAATCCTAAACATTATTTTATGCATCTCCTAAGTCCTTGGAAAGTGTTCCCCAACACTAGGATTAGAAAGAGGTTAAATTCAAATGAAATGAACATGTTAATTGACATTTTTAATTAATTCTAAATGATAGGAACATGTGGGGATACTCAAGAAGAGCTCCTAAAAAATAGGAGCACATGGGGTGCCCACATGGAAGGTGGAACACACCTTGATTTAAGTTAACTATTTGGAGAAAAGATAACACTTTAGTAATGCATGTAAAGATCCTAGAAGTTAGGGATTGATGTTTACATGCATGGAATTTAGTTTAGTTTAGTTCAATATCAGTTCAGTTTAGTTCAATTTAGTTACGGTTCAGTTATCTTTAGTTGCATGTAGTTAGTTTTAGTTGAATGCTAGTTGACTTGGAATGCATGACTAATCACTTGAGTTGCATGAAAAATAACATGTGATACATTCAGTTAAGAGGGGATGATCAATCATGTATGATATTTGCATGAATGGTGGAGAGATATGTTTTAGTTAACAAAGATTGACTTGGACCCACCTTGGCCCAAGTTGGCATCTTGGAGTTAACACTTTTTCATGATAAGATATTTAAGGATGAGTTAAGTTGACCCATTCTTGGGCACAAACTTTGAGGAGAAGCTTACAAGATATCTTTGTAATCAACTTTGAGTTGTGACTTCAATTTTGGATGTCCAAATTGATGGACTTGGTTGACATTATTTTTCACGAAAGAAATCTATTTGCAAAGAATAGGCGTAGGTTTTGTTGGCATCCTACAATGATCTAACTAAGCCTTTACGACCGTGATTCAAAGATTGGACACCTAATCTGAATAGCTATTTCAATCATCATGAAGGTGCATTTAACTTGTCAACCTAGGGATATGAACTTGAAATGGGTCAGCACAGTATGTGCACTAAGGATCCAAAGTAGCCATATTCATCCTACAACTAAGAAAGACACAATTATGAAAGTAAATTGCTTGGAAATAAATAAAGTAAGTGCTGAGAATCATCCAACAACTATACTAAGCTGAAATGCATGACAAAAATGAAAATCTAAGCAAGCAAACAAGAAACTACTTTGTCTGCTTTAGTTGTAGGAACAGTCAGAAAATGGAATTCTAGTGGTTGCAGGAACAGTTGGTGCCAAATTTTTTACTAATTACTGAACAAATATTAACAACTAAACTAAAGGATGGAATGCTCACCAAGTGGGCCCCCTTGGATGAGTATCCCTTAAGACAAATGTAAACTCAGATGCACGAACTTATAAACTGATTTTATTCATTAGAAAACTCAAGTACAATAAAGCATCATGACTGTATTACTGAAAAACTATGAATGCGAGTACATCATCAGATTAAGCAACCTCTTTTAAAGGAGCATCCAAGTCTTATTTATAGGGAGAAAATCTACTAACTAATCACCTAGCAAGGCGGTTAAATCCAAAAGATTAGGAGGACGACACTTTAGGGAAAGTATAAAAAATGGAGAGGTAGTTACACATGCGTGGAATCTGGTTAGATATATTTTCTTTAATGTGGTTTTAACACAATAGTAACACCTATATTCGCTCAACAAAAAATTAAGGCCATTTACAAGGCGGTTACAACTTCAATTTGAACAAGGAATCTCTCGTCAAGAGTCTTCCCTTAGTTGACCTTTGAATGACCACCTTGTTGATTGTTATGGTGAATGACTAGTTGCATAATCTTCTTTACTTTTGTAGGATGCTATTTATATTTGCAAAAAAAATTAGTATGCACAACAATTGCATATCTATAACTATCTTAAAGTAGCATTCATTAATCCACATGTAAAATCAACACAAATAGTTCATATAGCATGCCGATGTCATTAAAGATTGTAGAAATAAGCTTATGACCAATGTCTATGGTTTTGGAGAAATATTATGAAAAGATCAACATCCAAGCATCAAAGTATATGACAACTACGACAAATAGACAATAAAATTCTATCAAAATGGAGTCATAAACTGGACTCATCACTCTAACCAACCTAAGACTTTGTTGGTCCTGCAAAAGAAGGGTTGTTCCTTTGCTTTGTTAATGCCCTAAAATTTGCAACTGCTAGTTGTCCTACATCATTTCTTGATGTGCGTGAATTAGGATCCTAATAGACCCCTTGATGTTTGTCCAACCTGCTCCATCTCTGTCTCTTTGCAGCTATATCATACTGGTAATTCTTGAAATTTGGCATATACCAAAATAGGATAGGTAACTGAAAAGTCAGTGGAAGCCAAAACTGTCTTTTTTTCCTTCCAATTTGCATATATCTATCAAATCTCTTCAATGCTGCTGCATAGTTTAGCACAGAGTGAGGCTCAACTTGTTTTAGTTCATTAGTTAGGCTATTCCACCTTTGTGACATGTATCCCATCATAGATTCTCCTTTGGTTTTTGCTACCTCCTCATATTCTTTATAAACTTCCTCTCTTTCAGACAAGATCCTATTTCCATAGCTTGGTTTGAAAATAATTTTGTGCCAATCCATGAAAATGCTTCTTGGATTTCTAGATTCAACCCTAATGGAAAGGGGAGTGTTGGATTCAAATTGCATATAAGTCTTGAACTATTTTCCCCAACTAATCTCATTTTGTATCCAAGACATGAATGCCCTTAATTGGACATCCCCAACATACAACAGTGGATTCCAATCATGGTCTTGGGTCACAAAATAATTATGTAAGTAGAATTCACGCAACAAATTCTTCATTTTAGGAGGAGCAATCCAATAAGCATTGACAAATTCAAGAGGAGTCTCAATGGAAGGATTCAAACTTGAAACAATCCTTGCTAGTTTAAAAGAAATATGTTTCTCCTTCATATACAGGGCATAGACCCTTGAAGGAGTCCAACACTCTAATATATGAGGTACTAAGGCTATCATATTGTCCACCTTCTTCTTTAAAGTAGCAATTTCTGCATCCTTGTCTTCAATCTCCTCATCTCTCTTTTGGATTTCTTTCTTCACCCTGAATTTCTCCTCTTTCCATTCTTCTTCCCTTCTTTGCATCTCCTTCCATAAATTCATAGCTACCATGTGCATTGAAAAATTAGAGGGCCTATGTATTCCTACCAAAATTTTTCCTAGCACTCATGTTTGCTCATCATGTAGCACTGGCTATAAGGATTTTGATTGCTTAGCCAATTTTGGCTGCTGGGGTGTTGACTATTCTCCCAGTTTTGGCTGTAAGGCCTCTTGCTCTGGCTCTTTCTTTGGCTCTTGCTCTTGCTGTAGGAAATCTTGCTTATTCTCTTGCTATAGGAGCTCCTGATTTTCCTCAAACTCTTGACTTTCAACTTGTTCAATGATATCAACAAGATCTTCCAGCGTTATGTTTTCTGCCTCCTTAAATATGTCCTTTTCCTCAACATTTACCTACCCCATTGGGCCTCTGTGTCCTCTTGTGATGTTTTTCTAGTCCTAGGGCTTCCCTGCAAAGACACATCAAAGGTTGGCCTAGCTGGTCTTAATTTTCTAGGAAGGCTCTCATGTTCTTCTTTGGCTGTAGGAAGAACAGTGTCAACCTTCCATTTCTTAGAGCTTGGCACTTTATTTCCTGTAGTTTTGTTTTTAGATTTTCCTTTCTTTATTTCTACCTCTTACTTTTGTGCCCTAGTTCTCATTAAGATTCCAAGAGGAACATCATCATCAAAATCTGAAGAGAAACTTTATTTGTCTGAATGCTCTGCCTTAGAAGAGCTAATCTCTATGGTTTGTTCAGTTGAAGGAGGGTTTGCACTAGGGCCTGTGCCATAAGTTGAGGCACTAGGAGTAGCTTCAACCATGCTCAATCTTCTGCTAGCCTTATGAGGTTGAGGAAAAACCATAGGTCATAAATGTTTTGGTCTAATTTGATCAATATTTAAGAATTATTCCCAAGTCATGTCAGACACATCATGCAAAGACTTTTCAACTAACAACTTGATTAGACAATGGTGGGAAATAAAATTATTCCTACCTTTTTGGGTCTCGACTTCCATGATTGAGAGAAGGTGGTATAAAACGTTTGGCACAATCATTCTTTTCCCGTGCCTCATATGATTCATTAGTTTAAAGTGCACAAAGTGTAGATTCAAATGGCAACCTTCGTAGTTAATGTACTTCAAAACATGAACAACTAATTGATTCCATAGCTCGGGAAGAGAGATTCTCTTCACACCTTGCTTGTGCACACTCAATAAAGGGTCACCAGGTTTTGTAAATTTGGCCCTAGCTGACCTGGCATCTCTGGAAGTAGGTTAATTCTCACCGTTGGTAGGAAACTTTGTAACTTCTGCAATCCTTTCTTTGGTAGCCAATATTTCCAACCCTTTTACCATGGCCTTGCCTTCAGATAATGTCTGGGAAATTTCCAATGCAACGTCTTCATCAAAACCATTGAGCTTTAGGAATTAATCTAACCACCCACAGTTTCTAAACTCAGCCTGTCAAGGTGCATTATATAGTAATACGTCATGAACCGTGGGCTCATTCTTGATTAACCCACCTCCCATGTTGAGCTGTCTGTAATCAAACAGTTGCTCTACAAAGTTTCTCTTCATGCAGTCTTCATTTAAAATCCAAAATTTTCCTTCCTGCAATGTTGCTAAATTTCAAACGCCGGTGTTGTCTGAATTTTACCTTTTTTTTTTGGGCTTAAGATTATGGCATGAGTAATAAAGGAAATAAAGGAGTAATCAATGAAAGCTATGATCAAGAAAAATGGCGGCAATTGATATCACCTCACACATGCAATCCATCATCTCACTCAAAATTTGAATCAAATCAATTTAAAATTTGCTGAAATGAGCCAACATGGACAGACACGTGGACATAACATTCACACTTCCCCCCTGACCTAAATTTGAGCATGTGTCCTCACATGTGTGAGAGTTATGAAAATTTGTCAGGGAAGGGAATAATGACATGCTATGGAGAACGTTTATATTAATTTACAACAATTAAATGAATGTACCAAAAGACAATTAAGAGATAACAACTGGATGTGCACATACCTGGATTCTTGGAATATTTGCTACAAAGATTATGGAGAAAGTACCAGTTACCTTTTGAGAGGTTGGTTGAGCAATGGATGAGAGTGGAGTGGAATGGAGTGAAGTGATGATGGAATGAAGTGAAATGATGGAGGCATGATGAAAGAGAGAGATAGGTGGAGATGGATGGGTAGATGGGTGAAGAAGTGGATCCCCATAGAAGTGGAAGTCTTTATTATGACCAGTTACGTACCTTAATTAGCCAGAAGGAGGGACACTAGGTCTGCTTCCTTCAGTTGCAAGAAGTTTGGGTGTTGCATGCTAAGTGAATTGTTGTAGGAATTCCTCCTTGGAAGTTGGATTGTGATACAATCTGAGGCAATGACCATTGACCAGCAGCTTAAATCTGATTGGGTCAATAGTAGTGAGCTGAACAACACCATTGGGGAATACTTCAGCAACCTCACATGGTCCTAGCCACCTCGTCTGCAATTTTCCTGCATTATCTTGATACCTTGAGTCGTAGAGTAGGGACCAATCTCCTAGTTGGAATTTCTTATCCTTGATGAACTTACATGCCACTTGATTCTCTGATTCTGCACTACCTCTGTATGTTGCAAGGTTTCCTTCCTCATTTAATCCAATACATGCAGCTGCATGATTATGTCTCTTTGTGTTTAGAGGTGTCCATCCCCAAATCCATTGAAGTCCTAGGAGTCTTATATTCAAATTTAATGGGCATCATAACTATCTTTCCATACAACAACTCAAATGGTGTGAATCTTGTAGTTGTCCAATAGGCCCAGAGAGCCTCTGGCAACCTGTTTGCCCAATCTTTTGTATGAACAACCACTGTTTTGGTCAAGATGGCTTCAATTTCCCTATTAGTTACCTCAACTTGGCCATTGGCCTAAGGGTGATAAGGAGTAGACTTTATGTGCCTTATGTTGTACTCATTGACCAGTGCTACAACAAGGGGTGATGTGAATTGAGTCCCTTGATCAGTCACTATCTCTCTTGGAACCCCATATCTGGTAAAAAATTCCTTATAAAGAAATTCAACAACTTTATTATCTCTTGCATGTTTCGTGGCCTTAACTTCTACCCACTTAGTTACATAATTAGTGCATACTAGGATATAAGACTTACCATTGGATGGAGGATCAATGGGTCCTACAAAATCTAATCCCCACTTATCAAATGGAGTGATTACTACTTGAGGGTAAAGGGGCATCTCATCAGTTTTGGTTGGCCTGACCATCCTCTAGCATCTATCACACTTCCTTGCATATCTTCCTTCATCCTTGTGGAGTGTTGGCTAGTAATATCTTGTATTCATAATCTTTATTATTGTCCTCTTGGTTGCAAAATTTCCTCCACATGGTTTGTTTTGGAATGCATGGAAAATATCGTATGTCTCATCTTCCCTCACACATCTCCTCATGACATGGTCTAGTCCAGTGTAAAAAATAATCCTACAATCCATGAAAAAGGAAATTATTTTTCAATGAGCACCCTTCTCTCTTTTGGAGAGAAGTGAGAAGGAACTCTCCCTATGACTAGATAGTTAGCTATGTCAGCATACCAGGGTGTTTGCACACTGATCTAAAATAAGTTCTCATTATGGAAAGAGTCATCTATGACCTGATTATCATTTGATGTATTCAACCTTGAAAGAAAGTGTGCAACAACATTGGTCGTCCCTGGTTTATCTACAATGGTTATGTCAAACTCTTGCATCAACAATAACCATCTTGCTAACTGTTGTGCAATTTTGCACACACGCCCCACTTAGAGTAGGGACCCTCTTTTCATGATGTCTTTTGACCTTTGGTTTTACTGGATTTGTCTTTTCGAGGTCTAGAGATGTTGGTCTTGCTGACTTTGGTTTTTCCCTGAGGCTTGAATTAGTTAAATTTGGGTTTTAATGAAAATCCGGGGTTTGACTTGGGTCTGGGATTTTTCGACTCAGTCGGATTTCCCTGGGTCCTGGTCTTCTGTCTGGTTATGAGTGAAATTTCCAAAGTCTGGGTTTCTGCTTGAATCCAAGATTTTTCGGCTTGGACGGATTTTCCCAGACTTCGTTAAAGTTCCGAACGTCGTTAAAGTCCCAAACTTCGTTAAAACCCCAGTTTCTGCCATGTCCGCGGAATTCGTGCTCATCCAGATTATCCGTTCGGCTTTTTTTTTTTTCAAAATTCTGTTTTGGGCTTGGGTTTCTGGATTTCCTTGATCTGTCTTGTCGCGCATTAATGGTCGAAGTACGTCTCCTCTGGCGCAAGTGCAAGGGGATTTAAAGAACTTTTGGCATCATTTTGATTTCATTATTCACTTGCTATCTGCTCTGGCGTTTGGGATTCTTCATTTAAGCTTTGATTATTGGATTCGAGCTACTCGCGTCTGGATTGTTTGAGCACTGGTCAAGTTTTCCATTGCTAGGGCACATTGTTTCACAGTCACCTCCTCGAGTTTGGGCTTCATTCAGAATTGATCTATGGTAAGTCCTTGTTGACTCTTCCTTTTGATGGCTCTTTAATTGAATTTTTTGAGTCAATTGGGAGTCATTTCAGGTCGGCCCTTGCCCATTTGTGGTATGTAGTTGGAAAAGCAGGGTGTGACCTGTCTCTTCATGGGGTTTACCACCCACACTATGCATGCTTCCGTTTATTGATCTAATGTCGGGTATACCCCTGTGGGAAGGTGTTTTGGGTAGGACTTACCTTCTAGGTGTGCAATTTGCTATATTGTGTGAAGATTAGGGTTTTGGTTTATTTGCCCAAATTTATCAGGTTTGGTAGGGTTATCACGATTTTCATGTTTTGTGTCTAGCCCAGCTCTGCTCGTACCCTGAGGGATCTCACCGTACTTTCACCTGACCATTTTGAAGTATAGTGTCTAAAATTTTGAGCTTACCCTAGTTTTCATGGCAGAGGTCTGGTCATGAGATTTAGGGCATCATTTTTTCGCCATGAGGATCGGTCATTTGTAGGTTTTGAAAATTTGAATTCATGTGCATTTAAAGTTTTGCTTATTGGCATTGATTTTGAGACCATTAGAATCCAAATAGGGAACTTTGCATGATCATCTGACTGATGGTTCGCTCGTTAGCGATCGTCGGGTTTTTGAGGTGTCCGCAGAATTTTCGCGCACCCGGATTTTCCTGGTTTCTTCCAAGTCCGCGGAGTATAATGGTTCCAGAGTTTTGAGCTATCCGCGGAAATCCGGCCTATCCGGATTTTTTCCGATTTCCTGGCCGGTTTCATTCCTTTCCAATTTTCAATGTTAGGGGTAATGGAGCAAGTGCTAAATGATGATTTCTTGCTGCTAATGGATGAATTTCATGATAATTACATAAATTTTTCTCCGTACTAACGACTTATTTGGTGAATGATTCCTTAGCCATAGGAGTCCATCTGGGTCGAATTTCTCTGAATTCCGCCCCGACTGGATTTTCCCAGTTTACCTCATTTTCCCGGATTGCTTCATTTTTCTGGATTTTCAAAGATTGATGATTAATGATGGATATTAATTGTTTTATGTGGTTTCATGCTTACCTTTGATTGAAATATGGATGATAGTTGAATATTCATGAGGCTCTTTTGTGAATGCAGGCTGAATCAAGCAAGGTTGTTGTAGGAAAGTCTAAGGGTGATACTGAAGGGTCCTCAGTTACAGAGGCAGGAAGATTGAGATTGGATACAAAGAGCCAGGTGCCTGACAGTAAGATATATTATGTATGCTCTGAGGTCTCTGACACTAATGTAGGGGCATGGAGATATGAGGAATTTAAGGCAAGAATAGCTTAGAAGGATCTATCGGCCCTGACCAAGGGGATGATGAAGTCTGGATTGGTCCATGTGGTAGGATTCCCTCCTGCAATATAGTGCTATGAGTTGATACTAGAATGTGCATGACAATATGAATTTGACACACAGAGGGTCGTGAGCACCGAAGGAAGAGTCTTGGAAAACTTCAATCCAGTTTCTATCACCCAAGCATTCGATATGCCAGACTTGCAATGTGTGTGTGCCCTGGATTTGGACTTGGCTAGAACTTATTATGAGGATGAGCTCGTCAAAGCCCAACAAATGATTAATACTTGGTTGGAGAAACCAAAATCTCATTTTTCCAAACTTCCTAAGCAGTTACATCGGATTAAATTCAGACCGGACATATATGATGCAATCACACTATTGAGCAGAGTGGCTGGTTTGAAGAGTGCTGGAGTACTGGAGAGTTGGATGGTCCATGTGATCAAAAAAATTGAGCAAGGTATTAATTACCATTGGGAATGACTCATCAGTGCAATGATTGATAAACAAATGAGAGATGTGCTGGAAACAAAAAGGTTTACTATGTCCTCCTATGTGGTATATGTGTTGGCTAGATTCTACCCATATATGGGTTTGAATCCAAAGGGAACATTTGGACAAGATATAGTTTATGACATATATCTGCAATTGCACCTAGGACATCAGGATTTTAGAAGGGAAAATGATGTATTCACAATGCATGTTACTAGGTTGCTCCAAAATGCAGAGCATGTAAGAATATACGATGGAGCAAAGGAGCTGATAAAGAAATATGGAGCTTGGTTCATACAGTTTCCCACCTTTTCTTACATCAGAATTGACGGGTGTCAGACTGCTCCATACAGGTTGCCAAGGTATCCTATTGACCACATTGTGCTGTTGGAGGTCACAAGATAGATATGTGAGTTTGATGCAATTGTTAAAAAGGCAAAGCATAAGACAGGGTTTGGTGGAGATTTCCCTCTGAGAATTGGCATAAGTGAGGTTTGTCCTTCAATTCAATCAGCGCATGCATAAGGGGATGAACTGAGTACATATGGTTTCTCTTTTCACTCTAAAAGGACAAATTTTGATATCACTGGAGAAGCGCAGAAGAAGGCCACCAAAGAATACCATCATAAGGATGACCTAGAAGATTACTGGGAAAACATTAAAGATGACTTTGAGAAGACAGAAAAGGAAGATATTCCTCCAGAGCCAAAGAGGGCAAGGACAACTAGAGCTTCAAAGAAGAGGGATCAAAAAAATTCCAAAGATGAGACTCCGGTTGTTGATGTGGAGAGTTTAGGAGAAAAAACTAAGGTTTATTCAAGGAAGTCAAGGACACCATCTCCTAAGGAGACCTTACAAAAAATAGATCCTCTTTCAGGGGCTTCCACTATGGAGCAACAAAAGGCTACTTCCCCTTCACCAAGTGTACCTGAGCAGGTGACCCCTGAAGAACATGAGACTAGTGGAGAAGCAGAACCGTTCAAAGAAGGAGAACTCTTTGGCGCAACAGCTGAACTTGAGGTTGAAGATGTAGAAAGGAACCCTTCTCCACTAGTGCAATATGAGAATTCTCTGGCAAGCAGCAAAGGCAACAAATCATTTGAGAAGGAGGATGCCCATGTTAGAACCCCATCACCTTTGCAAGAAGGAGAGCTTGAATTGGGTAACCAAGGTAACCAGTCCCCTGAGAAAGGAGAAGATGAAACAATAGAACAACATGAAGAGGTAAAGATAGATGAAATCCGGGTGGATCCTGTTGTCCTGGATTGGTTGGAAAAGGAGATTACAAGAAAGAAACAGGTTATTGTTGACACCCCCCTCGATTGGGATGAAATGTTGGACAAAATTGGTAAAGGAAAGAAGAAGAAGATGGCCAAGGTAGTTTCAAGGATAGAAAGAGATGAAGCAAGTAACAGGGTTATTCACATTGCCACCCCTGTTGCAGATAAAAGTAAAGATGAGGTTACTAGAAAAGATTACAATGTGCAAACTATTAATCTTGGACCAACTTCTATGGAGCAGGATATTGAAGAGTATGAAGGGTCCAATGCAGTAATAATTGGGAGACTAAGGAAAGAAACACAGTCCAAGCATGAGCTTAAAAGGGAGAATGAGAGGCTTAAGAAGTGTCTAGAGGACTTAATGAAGCATTTGCAATCTCTTCACCCATCTTCTTCTGCTGTTGTTGGTTTCTTGCCTAAGGAAACTATTTCTAAAATTGAAAGGATGAAGACTTATACCCAGGCTGCAATGGATTGGTTGAAGGATGTCCAAGCGAAAGGAGATGATGCAATAAAGGAAATCCTTTTGATTGGAAAGGATGCAGTAAGAGCCAAGGACTTGTTAGAACATGTTTTATCTCAAGACAAGGAAGATATTGACCTTCTATTGCAGAAATCTAAAGTAATTGTGGAGTATGGTAAGGATCAGTTGGCTGTAGATGGAATTGTGGAACAGTGGAATTGTTGCAGCATAACAGTGGAATTGTTGCAGCATTGTGGTGATCTAATACAATTGAAGGCATTGTGGTTTTCCTGGTGAAATCTTTTGTGTTAGTTTATCTTGCATGGTTCTTGTTGTTTCATCTTTCAAATTGCTTAAAGATCTAGGATTTAGTGTCTAGAATTGGATTAGTTTGGTGAATGATGTTCATGATTTCATATTTGGAATGTTTGTAGCAATCTTTGGTCTATACTCCCAGTAACTATCTGATTGTAGTAGGCTGGTGAAGTCAACCTAGACCATACATTTATTTGTGCCTTGGTTCAATTGTGGATGAATATCTATGATTTGAAAATTTATATACCTCAGAAGATTGCACCGTTCTTGTGATATTGCATTGTGGGTTAAGCAAGAATTGGTTATTTAAGATTGGTCCATTCCAGATATCTGTCATTTGCATTGTTCATCCTAGAAATAGTTTAGGTCTCATTACATATTTGCACCCTTATCTTTTTCTATTTCTTTATCATTTGGTTAGATTCAAGATTTAAGATTACTATATTATAAGATCTGATAAATTTGGAAAGAAACAGTTTGCTTGTAGTAAGGTCCGATTGTGATTACTAGCATTTCACATATTATCTAAGTTGTTTATGCATTATCATGACTTGACACCCGAGAGACCTTGGGGTGATTTTCAGTAATTTATTGTTGAAGATTACCTTTCAAGAGAGATAGGATATTGTATTCTGTTTGAGTTGTTGCTGTGCAGAAAACACCATCAACACTAACCTACCTGATATTTGAGGTTTATTCATGAAATAATTAATGGCGGCATGATCTATGTACAAAAAGATTTGATAGCCATTTATATAGTGCCTAAATTTGTTGAGGGCATAGATTACTGCCAACATTTCTTTTTCGGTCACTATATAATTGAATTAAGCTCCTTGCAGGTTTTTCCTGACAAAATAAATAACATTTTCAATAGCTCCATCTTTCTACCCCAGGATTGCTTCTATGGCATAGTCTGGTGCATCTATATGGATGTGGAAAGGAAGCTCCCAATTAAGACCCTTGAGTACATTCGCATGAGTCAAAGCTTCCTTCAAATCAGAAAATGCCTTGTCATAGTCTTTAGTCCACTGAAACTCAACATCTTTAGTAAGAAGGGTATATAATGGTGTTGCTATTTTGCTGAAATCCTTGATGAAATGCCTATAGTAACCTGCATGGCCCAAGAAACTCCTAACATATTTTTGTTTTGCAGGTGTAGGAAGATTTGTGGTAACCTCAATCTTTGTAGAATCTACTTGAATTCCTTGGTGAGAGATGTAGTGGACAAGGACTGCACCTTCTTGCATCATCATGGAGCACTTCTCACTGTTTAGAGATAGATTGTGGTCTTCACATCTCTGCAGGACTCTCCTAAGATTCTCGAATGCTTCATTGAAATCAACACCATAGGTGATAAAATCATCCATAGAAATTTCCATGCAGTCATGAAAAAGATTTGAAAATATGCTAATAACTACCCTCTAAAAATTTGCAGGTGCATTGCATAATCCAAATGGAAGTACTGAGCAGGAATAGGTCCCCCATGGATAGGTAAATGTGGTCTTCTCCTAGTCCTTTGGTGTAATTTGGATCTGGTTATAGCCGCTAAATCCATCTAGAAAAGAAAAGTACTGCTTGTCTGCAAGTGAATCTAGAACTTGATCTATGAAAGGTAAGGGAAAATGGTCCTTTTTGGTGGCAGCATTGAGTTCCCTATAATAAAAAAAAAATTTACACTTCCCTCCCTTTTTGGGCACATTCACCAATGGAGACACCCATTGGCTATCTGAAATGGGGTAGATAAATCCCGCATCTAGCAATTTTTGTAGTTCTCCTTTTACAATTTCTCTTAATGCAGGGTTAATTCTTCTCTACAGCTATCTCACTAGTGTACAATCATCTTTGATGTAAATCCTATGAGTGCAAAGCTTAGGGTCCAATCCCTTCATATCATGGTAGTACCATGCAAATTCATGCTTGTGGGTCTTCAATAAGTTTGTCAATGACAACTGCCATTCTTCACTCAATTTGTTGTTGATGTGTAGATACTTTCCTTCTGCCACTTGCACTTGTGTAGTTATCTCTACTATAGTTGTTTCACTAATGATTGATACCTTGAGTTCATGTGGCAGCAATGTATGAGACATACTCATTGCTACAATAAATTATACTGTAGGAAGAGTGGCTGCAAGAAGAGCAGGCATAAGTGTCTTAACTAGAACAACAAAATGAGTGGATGATGCTTCTTCCACTTCACAATGATTCTAAATTATGTTAGACAATACTTCATCTTCATCTTGAAGTTGCATGAAAGCGCTTCTACCTAACATCATAAGCTATGCCACAAAATTAACTTCCTTGGCCTTTTCACCAACATGTGGCCATATGGAACTATCCATATTGTGGGGTGGCTAAGCAAGAGGGTAGAGAACAAGCATTTTGGTGCTCTTTCCATTAGAAATGGTCATGTCTCCTGTCTTGCATCTAATATATGCATTTGCTATTGCTAGTCATGGTCTTCCTAGAATTATAGGATACCCACTGAGCATGGCTTTAGGAAAAAGAATCATGAAATTTGTTGGGTACTCCCATGAGTCAAGAGTTACCAAAAGGTACTCTACTACACCATCAGGTTTAACAGTTGAACTATCAACAAGCTACAAGATAGTAGGAGTAGGTCTCATGCTTGCAACATTTAGTTGCTGCAGGATATCCTTGGCCATTACATTTATTGCTACTCCCAAGTCAACTAGAGCATTCTTTATCTGGATCCCATTTATGACAACTCCTACCACAAGACTCCCTATATCATTATATTTGGGAACAACCACTTTCCCAAGCATGATGTCAGCTAGCTGTCCCACCATATGAACCATAGTGGGGTCTTTCTTCTTCCTTCCTGGCTTCTTAAGGCATGCTTCCTTAATTGCCTTTCCATAGATTTGAACATCTTTTATAGCTTGAAATAGAGGTATCTGGACACATATATGCTTCAACTAATCTATAATGTCAAAATTTGTGTCCTTTTCTTCTTTTTCTTTCATAGTTTCCAACCTTTGGGGAAATGGGGCTGTTTGTGCAGTCTTCCTGACTGGGACCGGTTCAAGATTCTTAGGTGCACTTGGCTGAATGGGGATATTCAGAGGCTCCTCTTCTTCCACAAGAAGCTTAGTGATGATAGGTGTGGAAGGAGCTGGCAAGGTAGTTCCTAAATGTAAGTGGATGTCACTTACACACAACATATGCAGGGAATTGATTTGGATCAGCAGAGTAAACTAGTTGTTGCTGTGGTTTGTTATTTGGGTTAGGTGTGGGATGACCTAGTAGCTGAGTATGTTTAGGTGCATTTGAACTTGAGCTAGCAGGAGGAGGCATGATAGCAAGTTGCTAGGGCTGAGAAGGTGGCTGCATGTAGCTATTTGTTTAGTTTGGCCATTGTTGTCCTCCCCTCCATTGATTTGTCTGCTGCCAATTTCCTGGAGGTGGCTTCCAAATTCCTTGAAATTGCTTCCAATTCCCCTAAGGTTATTTCCAATGGGGTGGAGAGTTTTGGTGATTGGGCCAGGAATTTGGAGGGTTACTCCAAGACTATGGTGGATATCCTCCATAATTGGATGGATATGGGGGCTGCCATTGGTTACCAGATGAATAGGAATTGAAATGTGGCCCAACAGAAGAGAGTGGATCTGGTGGAATACCTTGTCTTGGAGCCCATGGATTTCTCTGTGTAATGTAGTAGACCTAGTCATCTTCACCCTAGATTGGCTTGAACTCGGGTGGAATCTTCTTGTGATCTGTATAGGATCTAGACTATTTGCAAAATTTGAATGCTTAACTTTTACAATGATTATTCCAAGTTAATAAAATCAAAATTAACTTACAAAAATAATCACAATAACTAAAATGTCAAGGTGATAACAACATAATGTAAGAAAGTGAGAAAAGGAAGAGAGAGATGCAAACAGAGTTTGATTACGGAGTTCGCCACAAATGTGACTACGTCTCCGGGTCGGCTCCAATAGAGTACGACCGATCCGATTAATCTCCAAAAGAAATCAGTTACAAATGCACCAAGAGCACTTCGGCAGCATGACAATACTCCGACTTACAAAAGGCTCAAAATAATCTCTTTAGAAAAATCTCCCTATTCCTTTGATTCAAAACTTCACCACCTAGACTGGAAAATTCTGCTTAACTCCTAAGAGCATACCTTCCCCCTTTTATACACAAAATATTCCCAAATTGGTGAAAAACCAATTGATTTGGGAATTTCAACTTAATCCACCTTACATAGTAAATATTTTGGAAAAATCCCCCTTATCAAAACAAATCCCCTAAAAAAATAATTAAATGGTTTCTATGCCCTGTCACATATTACATTCGGGCTTTTCCTGTTTCCATAAGTTACAACTAATCCTTTTAAAAGGATTATTGTTTTACAACTTGGAGGGAATTTATTAAATTAAGGAGTATTTTGTTTCCAAATTTCCACAAAACCATCCAATGCCACTTGTATTTTAAAACCATACAATATTCAATGTTGGTTTAAAATTCTCATTTAAAATAGGGGATGAGTTTGGTTACGGGCTATTTACATCCCTTAAAAATAGGGATCAATTTGTTTTCCCTAAAAAAAAGGTAGCCTAAAAAATAGCATGATTTTTTTTTTAAAATAATGGTGATCCCCTTTTATAGGGAGGGCCACATTTTTTTCTTAAGGAAGTGATTTAATTATTAAAATGGAGGGCATGACTGTTATTAATTAATTTATTATTTATTTATATATTTTTTCAAATAAAGCCATGTCCAAAAAATCGCTGCAACATGTAACTTTGGGAAGCCACCATGTGTCACCTCATGATTCATCCATGTCAGCATGATGACGTCATGCTGACGTCATCATTATACCTTCAAGTCAACCTAGTCAACCACGAGCTTTGACCTTCCATATCTCGCACATACGAGCTCCGATTTATGCAAAACAAACACCGTCGGAAAGATCTTGCCGAGCTCTTCGTGTTGATATCAATTTTGACCACTTTTGGTGACATCAAATTTTGACCTTTTTTCTTGCCTTGGGCCCTGAGTTGACTAGTTGTTGATTGAACTTTGACCGGAAATAACTTGGGCTCCATAGCTCTGTTTGACTCCATTCAAGTTGCGTTGGAATCAGGACATCGATCTCTTTCTAATGGTGCTGAAATTTGGAGATTTGGAGACACTTCAATTTCTACTAAAAATATCCATCAGATCAGGCCTCCCCACTGAAGACCTTTTGGACCTCCAAAAGTGGCATTTACTCTGACATTAAGTGAAGACTTGGCCTCCCCACTTGTCCTGTATCCTCTGTACATTTGACTACCTGGCTCACAAGAATAATGAAGACTGCAACAACATTGTTGAACATAAACATCATTCTATCACTTCCATAAGCTTCTACATCAACTATCATAGCCACTAACCAACAAATATTGACTAGCATCAAGCTGAACAATAATGCAGAAATGAAAGAGAATAAATCAACAACATTTCCATCCTTCACAACAGAAACATTTTTACCCAAGGATTCATCAATGCTTTCAATCATCATTCCCTCATGCTGTACTGTGGGTGCATCCTGCAACATCTGACCCTGGTTAGCTACTCCAAGTTCAAGTTTAGAACCACCTGTACTGACAGACATAAGAGTTAACTCTTTACTTGCATTAATTACCCTCTTTAACTGCCCTGTGTTTGCAAAAGAATGATCAGTCTTAATCCTGTGAGAATGTACAATATACTGAATGCCATCTTTAAACAAGTGATAATGATTCTTTTCCCTGTAGAAAATAGCTTTCCAATCATGAAGATAAGGGCTACCAAGCACTATCCCATAGATATCTAGTGGAACTACATCAAATTGTACTTCATCCACAAACTTACTAGTGATTGTGAACCTTAAGGTGCATTGTCTTGTTACTTGCAACTTATCATTTTCACAAATCCAACCTAGTGGATAAGGTTTCTTATGCAGTGTAGTTTTCAATCCCAAGTTTCTTACAACACTTTCTGAAATTAAATTCACTTGAGAACCACTATCTATGAGTGCATCAATTTTAGTGTTCTTAGCAACAACCCTTAAATGAAATAGCTCATTTCTTTTCTTATCTTCAGAGAATTCATTAACTGTAGAATTAGAAGCACAACTAGCAATAGAAACACCAGAAATAGGAACTTTACCTTTTAAACCCATAGCTGTTATCTTAGTCTCATCATCTGAATCTGAACCAAGATCCAAAACAACATTTGTGGCTTTCTTCTTACCTTTCTGATTCTGATTACGTTTCTGAGCCCACTTAGGCCTCAGTTCTGGATGCAACTGCCAACAATATTCTTCATCATGACCCTTCCTGTCACAATGAGTGCAAGAAAGCTTATCATCCTTCTTAACTGTAGTTGTCTTCTTTCCTTTCCTTGTCTCTGCAACCTTAGAAGATTTCTTTACATCATTATCAAACTTATCAATAAAAGATCCTTTACCCCTTGACTCTAAGTGTGTAGCTTGAACAGACACTTCATCCAAATTACAAGGGTTCAAAACCAAAATGGAATGCCTAAGGTAGGAATGAAGACCTCCTATGTACTTCAACAATGTGTCCTGGGTGTACAAAGGAACATTCAAAGCAATAGCCCTTTTCCTGAATTCATGGGTGTACTCTTGGAAAATTTGACCTTTCCCTTTCCTAAAAATTTTCCAGTCCATCATTAACTGTTGCATATGTCCTAGGGGATAAAACTGCTTCTTAAGAGCATTAACAAACTCTGCCCAAGTTAAACTGACTCTACCATGTTGTGAAACTTCTACCTTAGACTTACTCTCCCACTAGGTTAAGGCTGTACCTCCTAAATGAAGAGTAGCTAATTGGATCCTATCAACATCATCTAATAGGTTTTGGACTCTACAATAGACTTCTATTTGCTGAATCCAATCATCCAATTTTTCAGCATTAAGTTCACCACAATACTTAGGCAAGTCAAATTTTACATCCAATTTAATTTTAGGCTTATACCCACTCTTGAAAGGATTAAAAGTAGAATGAGGAGAAGATGGAGAAGAAGGAGAAGAGGGAGGAGAAGAAGAAGAGGGTGGATCTGGTTGCTTGTCACCATCTCCATGTTGTTTCCCTTTCTTGTCTTTGTGATCTTCTTGCTTCGACGAACCTTCTTCACGTTCCTTCCGTTCTTGTCTCTCTTGAAAAAGAATGTCCACCTTAGCCTTCATCTCGAGGAATGCTCTTCGAAATTCTTGCTCACTAATTTCTTCAGGAACCTCCATTCCAGACAAGGACATCTTCGGAAAAGTTCTTCGCTTCCCGATCTCAGGATCAAAGTCTTCGAGCTTGCCTTTGCCCTTCTGAATCTTGGATCTCGTTAGCATTTAAAACAAATAACTGCAATAATAGTCAACTGAGCTCTGATACCAACTGATCTGTATAGGATCTAGACTATTTGCAAAATTTGAATGCTTAACTTTTACAATGATTATTCCAAGTTAATAAAATCAAAATTAACTTACAAAAATAATCACAATAACTAAAATGTCAAGGTGATAACAACATAATGTAAGAAAGTGAGAAAAGGAAGAGAGAGATGCAAACAGAGTTTGATTACGGAGTTCGCCACAAACGTGACTACGTCTCTGGGTCGGCTCCAATAGAGTACAACCGATCTGATTAATCTACAAAAAAAATCAGTTACAAATGCACCAAGAGCACTTCGGCAGCATGACAATACTCCGACTTACAAAAGGCTCAAAATAATCTCCTTAGAAAAATCTCCCTATTCCTTTGATTCAAAACTTCACCACCTGGACTGGAAAATTCTGCTTAACTCCTAAGAGCATACCTTCCCCCTTTTATACACAAAATATTCCCAAATTGGTGAAAAACCAATTGATTTGGGAATTTCAACTTAATCCCCCTTACATAGTAAATATTTTGGAAAAATCCCCCTTATCAAAACAAATCCCCTAAAAAAATAATTAAATGGTTTCTATGCCTTGTCACATATTACATTCGGGCTTTTCCTGTTTCCATAAGTTACAACTAATCCTTTTAAAAGGATTATTGTTTTACAACTAATCCTTTTAAAAGGATTATTGTTTTACAACTTGGAGGGAATTTATTAAATTAAGGAGTATTTTGTTTCCAAATTCCCACAAAACCATCCAATGCCACTTGTATTTTAAAACCATACAATATTCAATGTTGGTTTGAAATTCTCATTTAAAATAGGGGATGAGTTTTGTTACGGGCTATTTACATCCCTTAAAAATAGGGATCAATTTGTTTTCCCTAAAAAAAAGGTAGCCTAAAAAATAGCAAGATTTTTTTTTTTTAAATAATGGTGATCCCCTTTTATAGGGAGGGCCACGTTTTTTTCTTAAGGAAGTGATTTAATTATTAAAATGGAGGGCATGGCTGTTATTAATTAATTTATTATTTATTTATATATTTTTTCAAATAAAGTCATGTCCAAAAAATTGCTGCAACATGTAACTTTGGGAAGCCACCATGTGTCACCTCATGATTCATCCATGTCATCATGATGACGTCATTCTGACGTCATCATTATACCTTCAAGTCAACCTAGTCAACCACGAGCTTTGACCTTCCATATCTCGCACATACGAGCTCCAATTTATGCAAAACAAACACCGTCGGAAAGATCTTGCCGAGCTCTTCGCATTGGTATCAATTTTGACCACTTTTGGTGACATCAAATTTTGACCTTTTTTCTTGCCTTGGGCCCTGAGTTGACTAGTTGTTGACTAAACTTTGACTAGCAATAACTTGGGCTCCGTAGCTCTGTTTGACTCCATTCAAGTTGCGTTGGAATCAGGACATCGAGCTCTTTCTAATGGTGCTGAAATTTGGAGATTTGGAGACACTTCAATTTCGACTAAAAATATCCATTAGATCATCTTGCTTGCAATATTAGCTATCACCTTACATTTGCAGTCCTTTTGTCTACAATAGGGGAAATACTCTTCCAACATTGCCTCTACCTCATCTTGTTTCTTTTTGGCCTAAAGTGTATCCAATTGAGTAGCTAGATTGTTTATAATGTCTTGCTTGAAGTCTACCAACAAGTGAGTAATTTCCATTCTTGAGACTCCAGTAGTAGATGACTTACCCATAGAGGATTGGTAAGCTCTCCCTTTCTTTGAAGTTTCCCTAGAATAGTTTTGACATATCTTCTTGATGTCCTCCTAAGGAACTTGGGTGATATCTCCTCCTCCCATCAAGTCTAAGGAATAGGTGCAACCGTCATTAATTCCTCTTAGGAAAAGTGACTTTTGTGATTCTTCATTAAGCGTATAGTGTGGAGATTTTTTCAGAAAAAACATAAACCTTGCAATGTAATCCTCTAGGATCTCATCTTCCCTTTTCCACATCCTGAAAATGTTATCTCCTCTCATGTCACTACCCCTGTAATATTCCTTGTATTTCTCAAGGAACTTTGTCTTCATGTCCTCCCAAGTCTCCATAGTATTTCTTCCTAGGCTCATGAACCATCTTGATGCATCTTCTTTCAAGGTGGTAGGAAATAGCTTAAGCCTACAGGAATTAGTGGTATAGTCATAACTCTTGCAGAATATATCAAACTCAAACAAGATGGTATCAGGGTCCTCTGTGACAAGTCCATAGAACTTAGGAAGGACAAAAGTGGGAATATTTTTGAGGTTGTCTACTTCATTTTAATGGGCAATGGGGAATGGAAAAGTTGGTTGGTTGGGTCTATTTCTATTTGCATCACCCATGGCTGCCTAATTGAGCTCCTAGGAAAAGGGATTCTCAAACTAATTTTGGTCTTCAGAAGAAGTTTCAAAACTGCTTAAATTGGGGAATGCATCAACAAAGGGGTGTTCTTCTTCTTCTTCTCCTCTTGGAAAATTCAAATTCTCATCTAGCTAGAATGGATCAGGGTTATTAGGAAGGAATCTCCCATGAGCATCTCTCCTCCTTCCTCTGTGCATACAATATCAACTCAATATCAACTAGCTCACACAAAGAATTGGTAAAAGAATAGTGGATCATTACTTTCCTAAATGAGGGGTATACTGGAAACAAATTTTAGAAATACTTGTATAGAAAAGAAACTATCAATGAATCCCAAAGAACTCCCTAGTTTGACACCATCCTCGACAATGACGCCAAAAATGTTGGCCTCCTACAATGATCTAACAACTAAGCCCTTACGGCTATGATTCAGAGATTAGACATCTAATTTGAATAGCTATTTCAATCATCATGAAGGTGCATTTAAATTTTCAACCCAAGAACGTGAACTTGAAATGGGTTAGCATAGTATGTGTACTAAGGATCCAAAGTAGGCATATTCATCCTACAACTAAGAAAGACACAATGTTGAAAGTAAATTGCTTGGAAAGAAGTAACATAAGTGTTGAGCATCATACAATAACTATACTAAGCTAAAATGCATGACAAAAATGAAAATCTGAGTGAACAAACAAGAAACTACTTTGTTTGCTTTGGCTACAGGAACAGTCGGTGCCAAATTTTTTACTAATTATTGAGCAAATATTAACAACTAAACTAAAGGATGGAATGCTCACCAAGTGGGACCCCTTGGATGAGTATCCCTTAAGACAAATGTAAACTCAGATGCACAAAATTATAAACTCATTTTATTCATTGGAAAACTCAAGTACAATAGATCATCATGACTGTATTACTAAAAAACTAAGAATGCGAGTACATCATCATATTAAGCAACCTCTTTTGAAGGAGATCTGAGTCTTATTTATAGGGAGAAAAGATACTAACTAATCACCTAGAAAGGAAATCAACTCCAATAGATTAGGAGGAAGGCACTTTAGGGAAAGCATAAAAAGTGGAGAGGTAGTTACACAAGCGCGGAATCTGGTCAGGCATATTTTCCTTAATGTAGATTTAGCACAACAATAATGCCTATGTTTTCTCAAAAAAAAATTAAGACCATTTACAAGGTGTTTACAACTTTGATTTGAATGAGGAATCTCCTGCTATCGAGAGTCTTCCCTTCGTTGACCTTTGAATGACCACCTTGTTGACTGTTATGACGAATGACCAACTGGAAAAATCTTCTTTAATTTTGTAGGCTACTAGTTATATCTGCAAAACAACATTAGTATCCACAAAAAATGCATATTTGTAACTATCTTAAAGTAGCATTCATTAATCCACATGTAAAATCAACACAGATAGTTCATATAGCATGTCAATGTCATTAAAGATTGTAGAAATAAGCTTATGTCCAATGTTTATGGTTTTGGGGAAATATTATAAAAAGATTAACATCAAAGCATCAAAGTCTATGACAACTATGAAAAATAGACAATAAAATTCTATCAAAATTGAGTCATAAACTGGACTCATCAGGTTTTGTGAGATAAGCTTTCTGCTTTGTAATTGTAAACTCTTTGGAGTTTACAAGGATCATTATTGTCTATTTATTGCAGCAAGTTGAAGAGAGTCTTATCAGAGTTTATTGCAGGTTGTGAAGAAGAATTGTTGAAGGAAAAAGAAGCATCTCAAGCAAGGATTGATAAAGAATTATTGTAATCTTGTTCTAAGGTTAAATAATACAAGAACTATTGATTCTGGTGGTGGAGTTTTTTCCCAAAAGGGTTTCTCCATGGTATTTGCCGTGTCACTTGTATCTTCTGGTCTTATTCTTCTACAATCTTTTGTCTACTTCTACAACTGGTAAAATGAATCTAAATAGATAATCATCCACAAAGAAATTGTAATAAATAACACTTATTTAAATCTACAGTATAACAATTTTACAATTTTTAAAGCTACATAATTACCTCCGTTTTCAATAGTGATACCTTATAGAACTCCATTGCTATCACTTGAAGAAGTCACTTTTGTCTAGAGGACTCTTGCCACTTCTCCATTGAACCAACAAGCTACTTTTCTTATGTGTTTGAGGGTGGTAACTATTTTAGATATTCAATTGAGCATACTCTCTTTATTTTTGTTAGCACATTGTTCTTTCCATTATTTCTATCATCTTGTCTAAGACTATCCATGGATGTGGGAACATCAAAACATGAGTTTTACTAAGGAAAAATCCTATACAATCATCTATTCCCCTCTCTTTGGTCTTGTATGTGTAGGTACAGGTGAAGGAGCTACTTGGAGAGAGTCTTTGATCTTGTTGGATGTCTTTGGTGATATCCTAAAATCTTTCTTGTCATTAGTATTATCATTCTAGCTACTCTACATTTGCTGTACAATTATGCTTCACATATTTTCACATCCAAAACACTGTACAAGACATTCTATGTTTCTTATGACAATTTTTATTTTTTGTTCGTACGAGACACTAGCGTGGTGTGCTGTTATCCAATAGCCTTATGTTAGTCCTAGACAGAGAGCTTGTCAGGTTGTTTAAGAAACCTCTATAATTTGTACTCTTGGTTTGTGAAGTCTAAAGGGTTCAGATAATTTTTGTGCCCTATTAAAACATATATTCAATTAAGTAATAGGTAAACTTGGAGGTTATAGTTACCTAAAGACTTACTTGAGTGGAAGGTTGAAACCTGTTAGTAAATAGATTTGTCCTTCCAAAATGAATGTAGAAAATGACTCAAAATGCCCAGCAAGAAGAACAAATAGTACTAACAGTTGAGTCACTTGCAATGGTATTTGCAAGTGCTCTCTGCTTATTTTACAAGGTGCAACTACCTTCGAATGGTTTGCAATGAATGAGGAAATGGGGTAAGCTTTTGACCAAAAAGTAGAAAAGGAAAACTACCATCTACCCATAGCCATGAAATAGATGTGAAAGATTAAAATTGAAACAAAGATGGATGCATATAAATGACACAAAGTTATTCTATGCTACACCCACAGATAAGAAACAATGAAAAGAAAAGAAAACAAATCCCTTCAACGAATGGGTTGTTCTAAATTCAAAGCTTCATAAAAAATCACATACACAGTTTGCTACAACAAATAGAAATTTGGAGAATGATTACAAAGGCACAAAGACATATGCAGTCAAAAGAGAAAATTAATGAGTGCACAGACCCATAAATAGTTTCTTTATTTCTCCAAAATAAATAAGAGTTCAAAGCCTCTCTGATTACAAAACAAAACTGTGTGAAAGAAAATAATACTGTCCCTGCTTCCCCTGTTCCGAGAATAGTAGAAAAAGATCCTCC
The DNA here is from genome assembly GCA_007258455.2 of Sequoia sempervirens. Taxonomy (NCBI): domain Eukaryota; kingdom Viridiplantae; phylum Streptophyta; class Pinopsida; order Cupressales; family Cupressaceae; genus Sequoia; species Sequoia sempervirens. The sequence goes on from VDFB02110412.1 coordinate 82,850, forward strand.
TTTATGCCTTTGGACTACATATATATAAATTCTCAAGTGACTTTTTAGTTTCCATAATTAATTTAGCAAGTGAAACTTTCTTTTCCTCTTCCTGTGGAGAAACTGCCTCTTGGTTTTGATTTTTCCAATTCCAAATAACTGTTTCTTGGAAAGCCATAAAAATATCCTCTATTCGTTCCTATAACTAATTCTTGAAGATGGTTTCTTGTTGTCCTAATCTCCCAATTCAAAGAAGCCTCCTAGAGCCTGATTGTGCCAAGATTCAAATACTTCATTGGAAGGTAGATGATAAAATGCATTTTCTAACTCCACAGTGTCAAATATGGGTGTATAATAATCAAACCATTTATTTGTGGCATTTTTTTGGATAGACTATACCATTCCAATGTTTATAAACATAACCTGAAGTCCTTATCTAAAAATTTCCTGAGCTCTTTCCTAAAATGATCCTGATGCATCGTGGGAATTCATATTTTGCATACTTTCAGCAATAGCTATAACCATATAGCCATTTTCTCCCAGGCGTGTTTCAATGAATTCATAAAAACCACCCTTTCTTTCAAGATCAAATGGTGATTCAGGAATTAGAAAACAATTCACGTCCTTGCTGTCATTCAACTCGTTGTCAATGGAACAGGGGAATTTCATAACCCATCGGCACAAAGATATCACCATTGACATATGCATTGGTAGGTCTTAGATTTTTCAATGGTTAAATTCACACAAATTTCAATCTAGCTATGGCTTTAGTATACCTGTAATCATCTTCCTCAACATTCAATTAACATTATGAAGTACTTGCTTATGTATACATCTCCACATTTAGCCTGGGTGGAAAGAATGCTGATAAAGGCTATGGAAGTGAACGTTGGGATTTAATAAGATATTCCCTGACACATATTTCAAGCAATGCAATGACCTTTACCTTCAGAGCATTTTGAATTCTAATATCAAATAAGAATCCTTCTTTCATTACGCTTTGATTGGTGTCCATACTTTGCTCAAGTTGGACAATGGCAGTGAAATTAGCTGATGACATATTCATTGTGTTTGCATTTTAATGATTTTTCAACCAACTCATTTAGTGCATATATCTCGCATTCATGGTGTTCCTTGAGACCACAATTCCTTGGGAGCATCCTGTCAAGCAGTTCATGTGCATCGAATCATGATTTTACAACTTGCATACATGTCTAGTAGAGCATTTCGCACTGTAACGTCCGACACCAATCTCCAATAATTTTTGTTTAAGCATAGAGAGAATACTGGCAAAGATTGTGGAGTCTAGCTTTACACTTTCCTGCTGCATTTTCAAATGTTACATCTTAATAAAAACCAACATTTGATTACACTTTGATAGACGTCCATAGTGTTGATGAAGGTTGAAATTTTGCTATGTGTTGATGGATGTGGAGAATGCCGATGTTGCATTTATGCATATTAGAAGAATCCCAAACTAGAAGAATGCTATAAATCGAAGCTTTATCTATGACTTTGCAGTTACATATAAATCTACCGACATTTTGATTTCAGGTTCCTAAAGCCATTTCAGCAAATCCATTTTATTTTGTGCATGTCCTCAACTTTGCTGTTATAATCTTCTCCCAAAGCTCTGCCATTTCACTCTGTATTCACTATTGAAACCATAGCCACTTTACCCTATCTCTTGTGCAATCAAGATGGGGGAGATAACATTGCCATAATTCCCGTTAGTTGTTTATTTCCTTTTTCTTGAGAGATTTCTAAAATCTGTTCAATAAATCCATTTTGTGAATGTCCTCCGATCACTGCATTCTGAGTTTGAGTGCCATCATGTTTATGTTGGTAGAGGATTTGGGTGGTTGGCAGTTGTGAGAACTTTAGGACCAAAGTGTTGGGCCCTTTTGGAGTTCTAGAACGTTTAAAACACCTGATTGTGAAGAGAGTCAATTAATCAACATTTGTCCTAACTCTTGAACTTTACATTACAGAGGTTCTGAAGACTTTATGATCCCCCACAATTAAATATTTGTTGTTTATAAAGTACTTCAAATTTTATAAAAAGACTTTAGAAATACTTTTGACTTTAATAAAGTCACCGAACTTTCGAAACCACCAGATTTGAGAATAATGTTGTCCTCAAAATAATTTACTTTTCCAACTTTGAGGATATCTTGAAGATTCAATTTTAACTCTACAAAAAAACTCAGAATACAGAAGGAAAGCTCGATAACTTCCTCATAATGGCTTTATTTTTTGCATAATTTGGACAATGAGGTGAATGGATCCTCACAAGTAAAACACAAATATTTTCTGTTCTAGCAACCAAGAAATCAAAATTTAATTGAAATTGTGAATTACTGACAGGAAAATGTGAAGATTAAAATTTCACAAACGATGAGCTATCTGAGCATGAAAATTGGCCAGGCTAAGCAAGATGATGTTAGAATCAAGTATATAAGAGGATTTTTTACCAGCCTTAATATATTTTTGAAAATAATTATTTTTTGGAATGCGGCAAGCTAAGGCAGACAAAGGGGAATGCATTTGAAAATTTTCCAAGTTCAAATTTGGGGTAACATTAGCTCTAACTGGGGACTGCATTTTTAAAGAAAATGCAGAGAAATCTAGAATCATGAGTAGACCAGTCCAAGTCCATTGGATAAGGAGTCAAAGGAAATCATAATGACAGGGTGCTGCTTGCAGAAGGGCGAAGGGGAACCGGGCACAACAAAAATGGGACAAGAACAACAAACAGGAAAGGAAACTAACTACCAAAACAACCTAAACTTATTCACAAATATGTATAGGGGTATAAGCCACTTAACTCTGGAAAACTCCCAGATGAATCATGTGAAGCCATTTACACGCTGGGAAAAAAATGACCCACTATGGAAAAGAAATGTGCTCCTGTGAAACACTTGCAAACTCAGAAATAACACATAGGTCCAATGGAGACTCATCTTGTATAAGAAGTCCTTATAGATATGCATGCAACCAAAGAGCCACTTTTCATCATAAACCTCCTGAATATGACCAACCACAACTTCATGTTTTGTTTCAGATAAAAAGGAACCATTCACCTAATGGAAGTCGACTTGCATACCTTGGATCAGATTAACCTTCATTTGACAAAACTCAGAAATGTCTCCATTACCAATAGTATTATTAAACACAAAGTCATCATTTACTGAAGGAATTTCATCATCTTTTTCAACCACCAATTCAACTAACCCATTTTATTTGAGCCCCATTTCAAAACCTTCAACTTCACCAGCTATATAATCCTTCTCTTTTTGTTCTTGCAACATGACTTTAAAACAATCATTTTCAATACTATCCTCAAGGATATATTTTTCCAGTTCATTTTTATCATGAGGACAGAATAAATCTTCATCAGTAGATCGGGAATCATACAGTTCAAAAAGAGGATTATCTCTCACCCTTGGATTTTTCACAATATCCAATTGGTACATATAATGCATTACATTCACCCCAAGTAATTTTATTTTCAAGTTCTTTTGATTGTTTTTCCATTTCGGTTGCTGCTGTAACATTTTCCTCACATGCATCATTAATTATGTTTTCATTTGAACATACAAAGGAAGCATCAGAGATTAAAGGCTCTTCCTGCAACTGATTAACAAAACTTATGCATGCTACTAGTTGTGACCTTTGGGCATTGAATTCTAAAAGCATGGGGTCAAACTTAACAAAAAAAGCTTCTTCTTCTTTCAAACAAAGAAAATTTTCATTTAGGATACTTGCAGGTTGAAAATGCAAATTTTCCATACCTTCACCATATTTGACTTGACCATTCTTTTGTGCATGCATCTCCTCTTCTTGTAAGATCTTCTCCTCTAGTTCTTTATCAAGAGACACATTCATATATCCTTTTGTATCTCTGGTGTTATGAGTGAATGTATTCAAATCAACTTCTGTAATACGACTATCTTCACCCACAACCCCACACTGGAAGTCATCATCTAATCCTTTCAAGAACCAATTTGGGATGAAGACATTCTTGTGTTCAACCGACAATGCCTCCTTTTCAGAAAAAATAAATGACTGCTCACTTGGTCTCGCCTACATGCATCTTGGAAATAATTTCAGTTCTTTATCTTCTACATGATGGGGACCTCTTTCTTGCTGTTGATTCTGAATCCAAGGAATTGATGGTTCTACCAATGCTGGAAAAGAATCTCGTTCTCCAAGAACAGAGAAGTTATAAGACACAAAATTTTGTTTTCTTGGTTCATCTCTCAACAACTTCAGTCTTTGTACAACTTGTAATTGGTGTTCCTTTTGTTCAAAATCTTTGAGTTGATAATATCTTTGGTGTGTCCTTTTTAAAAATAATGCAGACTTATAATCTTCAGATGGGTGTAACTTTGTTCTTTAAGCTTCGACATACTTTCTTTGAAAGTGTTCCAAATAAATTGAAGCTCTTTGTCATCTTCAAAATTCATTTCTTCAATCATTGGCATTAGTCTTCTTCTGACTTTGGGCTGATTGCTTTGATTTGCCTAGCATCAAAAAAATTTCTGATATCTTTAAATACAATAGAATCGCCAACCCCCTTTCCAGTGGATGTACCATTAAATATCCGAGGAGATAAGAACATCGACCTATCCTTTCCCCAGTAGAGTCACCAAAAATATGCTATTAAACAAATTTGTCCTTCGAAAATGAATGTAGAAAATGACTCAGAATGCCCAACAAGAAGAAAAAATAGTACTAACAGTTGAGTCACTTGCAATGGAATTTGCAAGTGCTCTCTGCTTATTTTATAAGGCGCAACTACATTCAAATGGTTTGCAATGAATGAGGAAATGGGGTATGCTTTTGACTGGAAAGCAGAAAAGGAAAACTACCATCTACCCATAGCCATGAAATAGATGTGAAATATTAAACTTGAAATGAAGATGGATGTAGATAAATAACACAAAGTTCTTCTATGCTACACCCACAAATGAGAAACAATGAAAAGAAAAGACAACAAATCCCTTCAATAGATGGGCTGTTTTGAATTCAAAACTTCATAAACAATCACATATGCAGTTTGCTACAATAGATAGAACTTTGGAGAATGATTACAGAGGCACAAAGACATATGTATTCAAAAGAGAAAATTAATGAGTGCATAGACCCAAAAATAGTTTCTTTATTTCTCCAAAATGAATAAGAGTTCAAAGCCTCTCTAATTACAAAACAAAACTGTGTGAAAGAAAATAATACTGTCCTTGCTTCCCTTGTTCCAAGGATAGCAGAAAAAAGATCGTCCTTTATTCTTTTGGACTGTATATACATAAATTTTCAAGTGACTTTTCAGTTTCCATAATTGATTTAGCAAGTGACTTTATTTTCCTCTTCCTGTGGAGCAACTGCCTCTTGGCTTTGATTTTTCCAATTCTAAATAACTGTTTCTTGGAAAGCCATAAAAATGTCCTCTATTCTTTCCTGTAACTAATTCTTGAAGATGGTTTCTTGTTTTCCTGATCTCCCAATTCAAAGAAGCCTCCTGGAGCTTGATTGTGCCAAGATTCAAATACTTCATTGGAAGGTAGATGATAAAATGCATTTTCTAACTCCATGGTGTCTAATATGTGTGTATAATAATCAAACCATTTCTTTGTGAATTTTTTTTGGATAAACTATACCTTTCTAATGTTTATAAATATAACCTGAAGTCCTTATCTAAAAATTCCCTGAGCTCTTTCCTAAAATGATCCTGATGCATCGTGGGAATCCATATTTTGCATACTTTCAACAATAGCTATAACTATATAGCCATTTTCTCCCAGGCGTGTTTCAATGAATTCATAAAATTCACCCTTTCTTTCAAGATCAAATGGTGATTCAAGAATTAGAAAACAATTCACGTCCCTACTGGCATTCAACTTGTATTCAATGGAATAGGGGAATTTCATAACCCATCGACACAAAGACATCACCATTGACATATGCATTGGAATGTCTTAGATTTTTCAATGGTTAAATTCACACAAATTTCAATCTAGCTATGGCTTCAGTATACCTGTAATCATCTTCCTCAACATTCAATTGACATTATAAATTAATCACTTATGTATACATCTGCACATTTAGCGTGGGTGGAAAGAATGTTGATAAAGGCTGTGGAAGTGAACATTGGGAGTCAATTCGATATTCCCTGATAGATCTTTCAAGCAATGCAACGACCTTTACCTTCAGAGCATTTTGAATTATACTATCAAATAAGAATCCTTCTTTTATTACGCTTTGATTGGTGTCCATACTTTTCTCAAGTTGGACAATGGCAGTGAAATTAGCTGACTGCATATTCATTATGTTTGCATTTTAATACTTTTTCAACCAATTCATTTAGTGCATATATCTCGCATTCATGGTGTTCCTTGAGACCACAATTCCTTGGGAGCATCCTGTCAAGCAGTTCATGTGCATTGAATCATGATTTTACAATTTGCATACATGTCTAGTAGAGCATTTCACACTATAACATTTGGCGCCAATCTCCAATAATTTTTGTTTAAGCATAGAGAGAATGCTGACAAAGATTGTGGAGTCTGGATTTACACTTTCCTACTGTATTTTCAAATGTTACATCTTGATAAAAACCAACATTTGATTACACTTTGATAGACGTCCATAGTGTTGATGAAGGTTGACATTTTGCTATGCGTTGATGGGTGTGGAGAATGCCGATGCTGCATTTATGCATATTAGAAGAATACCGAACTAGAAGAATGCTATAAATTGAAGCTTTATCTATGACTCAGTAGTTACATATAAATCTATCAAAATTTTGATTTCAGGTTCCTAAAGCCATTTCAACAAATCCATTTTGTTTTGTGCACGTCCTCAACTTTTCTTGTTATAATCTTCTCCCGGAGCTCTGCCATTTCACTCTATATTCACTATTGAAACCATAGCCGCTTTACCCTATCTCTTGTGCAATAAACATGAGGGAGATAACATTTCCATAATTACCATCAGTTGTTCATCATCTTTTGCTTGAGAGATTTCTAAAATCTGTTCAATAAATCCATTTTGTGAATGTCCTCTGATCACTGCATTCTGAGTTTGAGCGCCATCATGTTTATGTCTGTAGAGGAGTCAAGTGGTCGGGAGTTGTGAGAACTTTAGAATCAAAGTGTCGGGCCCTTTCGGAGTTCTAGAATGTTTAAAACACCCAAATGTGAAGAGAGTCAATTAATCAACATTTTTCCTGACTCTTGAACTTTACATTACAGAGGTTTTGAAGACTTTATGATCTCCCATAGTAAAATATTTGTTGTTTATAAAGTACTTCAAATTTTATAAAAAGACTTTAGGAATACTTTTGACTTTAATAAATTCATTGAACTTTCGAAACCACCAGATTTGAGAATAATGTTGTCCTCAAAATAATTTGTTTTTCCAACTTTGAGGATATCTTGAAGATTCAATTTTAACTTTTCAAACAAACTAAAAATACAGACGAAAAGCTTGATAAATTCCTCATAATGGCTTTGTTCTATGCGAAATTTGGACAACGAGGTGAATGGATCATCCCAAGCAAAACCCATAAATCTTTCCATTCCAACAACCAAGAAATCAAAATTTAACTGAAATTGTGAATTACTGACGGGAAAATGTGAAGATTAAAATTTCACAAATGGTGAGCTATCTGAGCACGAAAAATTGGCCAAGCTAAGCGAGATGACATTAGCATCAAGTGTATAATAGGATTTTTTACCAGCCTTCATAGATTTTCAAAAATAATTATTTTTTGGAATGCGACAGGCTAAGGCAGACAAAGGGGAATGCATTTGAAAATTTTCCAAGTTCAAATTTGGGGTAACAAAACCTTAATCCTTGGAGGATTTTATTATCCTTCGTAGCGATTCACTTTTCATACTCTACAATTTCTTTGAGCTAGCACTTTAGCTATGTTTCTGTATGAAGTGTTGAGGAGCATAATAGGTCGCCATGCATTAATGATGTATTCCTTGTTCCCTTTGGGGATAAGATTAATCAACCCCTTGTTAATAACACTTACCAATGATCTAGTTTCAATTATTTCTAGGTAAACTTTATAAAAATCCTCTTGAATGTGGAGCTAAAGGGGTCTATATAATTCAACTAGGATCTCATCAATCCCAGGCATTTTGTAAAGCCATATATTGGAGGGATTCATCAATATCTTCTATGGAAATAAGGTGATCAAGAAACTTACTATAGTCGAGGTCTATTTTCTTTGGGATACAACCAACAACACCCTCTTCAAGAATGGGGAAAAGAATTTCCTTAGCAAAATCATTAAGAAAAAGGTTTTTGAAGTTCTCATAGTGTTATATGCACAAGACAACTGAGAGGGTGGGGGTGAATCAATGATACATTAAAACATTCAATCCCTCATTAACTTTCAATCCCTTATCAAGCTTTAAAACCTCATTAAGTATTATCAGAATGTAAGCATGTGAAACAATAATGCAAACACAACTATACACATGAGAACACCATGTATACTTGGAAAAACCTAAGCATGGAAAAACCATGGTGAGGATTATCTCACAAAGATATGAATAGCAACACCAAATTACAATAGGCTCACTATTGAAGGGCTTACTACCCAAAAGAGAAGAAAAGCTCACTTCCATAAGGACTCACTATTCGGAAGAAAGAAAGAAATAAGAAGACTATTACAAAGAGATTTCACTATCTTAGAGCAATAGGATAAATCCATCGCTGCAACTTTGCACCATCCACAACCATTGGCTCACTGCCTCCAACAACTTCAGGCCCACTGAAAATGTAGACACTTTCTACTGACTACATCCAGAGTCATAGACTTTTAAGATCATACTTAGATAACTGCACTTGATCACATTCACATCTCTCGCATCTTACAAACTTTCCACACTCATCTTCAACAGTTCACCTTGCATTTATACTATCTGTGACCTAAACAATCTCAATTAGGTCAGCCTCAATGAAATGTATGTACCTCAAATGTGTAACAACAAAATAGGTTGGCACCAAACACCTCCATGGTGGAAAGAAGTGAATGCAAACCATGCCAAGGGCTAATATGACCCAAATCTACATCAACATGCTTGGCCATTGTTGATGCCAAAAATTGGAAAGGTAACAACCCTTTGTGGGAAACTCAGTTTATGGGGGACTTATTCCGCTAAACTAAGTGACCTCCAGATTTTTAAAGAAGCTGACTTCTTCTATAATTGGGGTTTTGGAATGGGAAAAGGAAGCATATATAAAAATAAAGGATCTAACTAAGGCGATGCACCAGAATTTAGATAAAAGGCATGATAAACCTATCTTTTGGATATGATCTAAGGGACCGCTCAACAATTTACCGTGTCCTAGAATAACAAAAATTAAAGATTGCGGCATGGACAACTCATTCAATGACGTAGACTAATTTTCACGCCCATTTATTGAAAAAAAGAGTCAAAAGACATGATCTAAATCAACAAACTTGCATTCAAATTATAGAAGTATTGTAAATAAACTATTCAAAAATAAATGACACAGCATAAACTTTATTAGTAGTATAAGAAAATAGAGAGGCCAAACAATGGCACAATCTGTGAGTTCTTGCAATAATCTAAATAATAAAAAGGCCTGACGTCTCTCTAAAATCCTATAATTCTTAAACTAGTAGAACTCATAACATGTAATCTTCAAACCTCTCTTTAGAAGCAAATAGCAGTATATATAGTCAACATTCCCACTGCCTGGCGATCAACAACTAAAAAGATTCAAAATTTGGAGGAATGATGTCGTAGCAATAATTACCCTCGACTCTTGTAACATAAAAGGTTCAAGCCATAGCATTTGGTCACCTTGCATCCAGGTGCATCCACTGCAAATGATAGTAGTGGTCGCGTACAAACAAGTTTTTCCACCCAGTATAAGTGGTTAGAACACATGGCAACATCTCGCAGGCCGTGGTTCACTTCATCTTCCCTTCATTGAAAGCTTGCACTACGGTGACACGTAGAATTTTTTTTACTATAGATGCCGCTTGTGGGGCCCGCCAAATCCTTACGCCGATGAGAGCAACGTGGCACATGGGCGGGGCCTGATGAGGAAGTGAAGGGAAACAATTAAAATAAACTGTGGTGAAGACACGTGGGAGCATAGTGGGAGTCAGTAGAAGAACAAAGGAGAGAATTCCCTCGAAGAGCACTAAGCGGACACGTGGCTGGAACCATGATCATTTATCAAAAAGGGCCAATGATGTTCATTGAAGGCATGGGTTGATACTTAACAAAAAAAAAAACCCGAAGGGAGCATGGTGAATTTTTTATTCACAGCTTTTGGCGACTATCAGGGGTGTTTCACTTGAGGAACTTGGAACCTAAAATTTTCTCTAGTTTGTAAACCTGAGCGCCATCCATTGGTGACAAAATTAGAGCTTTGAAAGGGCTATTATAGGGGCATCTGGTCATCTTCAGATGGTCTCATTACATTGTGTACATTTTCTTGTGCTTTGCCTAGGTTGAGCATTTCTTTATAAGGCAACACCTTAGGTAAACCAACTCCTACCTCGCAATGAAAAAGTAGTTACGCAAGAGGATGAATGACACCTTCAATGTCTGCTATGGTATGAGGCTAGCTAAAACTCTAGAAAGCAGTTGGGTCTTGCTCCTTTTCTTCAATTTTCTCTACAATTTGCTCGACTGTGGTGATCGATCCATCTTCAAGAAACGGGGATGACATGCCCATCTCGCTTAGCCGGGATAAATTTTCTTGCATGCCATCCATAGTTTGGTTCAAAGTAGCTGCAATGGCCTTAGTTTGTAGGAAGGATGAGTGGAAATGGATGAATTTGTTTGCTGTCTGGGCAACAATATCCTAATCTTCAATTTTTTCCTTGGCTAAGTTTTCATCAGAGACCATTTATAACTTGCTAAAAACACTCTTCGCTTCAAGAACCTTCTCCATGATGAACCATGGGAATTGCTCGATTGTTCCATGAACCTCCTGGCTCAATTTTGTTGCCTTTGAGATGAACTGGAGTGTTGGATGTAGTGTTAGGCAAAAGGTTTTAATCTTTTCCCAATAAGAAATGTATAGCTTCTGAGCTCCTGGGATGAGGTCCGGCTGTGCAACGGGGGCCTAGAGGGTGCTCTTTAGAAGGGAAATGTTCTCCTCCTTTGAGCTGACATCCTCTGTCAATTTAATAGTTCTCTTTTTTGCAAATGCAAGTTGCTCCCTGAGGCTACTTAGCTATTTATAATAGTTCTCCTCAGCTCGTGCATAGTTTTCCAATTTTGTGTCCAAAGAAGAATTTGTCTCTTGGAGCTCTTTTTTCTAATTGGGCCTTTTAGCCTTAAAATTCCATTTGATTCTTTTCTAATTCCTACTCATGTAGAGTGCGTTGAGATTATAACTCTTCATCCTTATGTTGCAGATTTTGTCCCATCAGGGCCAATTGGCTTTGATATTCCTGGCTCTTCACCCACAACTTGTTGATCAATGAGGGGTCAACGGATTGGGACTTATTGAGTTGTTCTTGGAGTCTAATCCACTCCAACTCTTTTTCCTGCACTTTCTTAGATAAGTGCACAACTTCTACCTCTAGTGATTTCTCCTTCATCTCTAGGAAATTGACACTTTCCTTTACAAGCTTTAGCTGCTCCCTTTTCTTTAGCTGACGATCAGACTTGAGGAAGTTGGTTGTCACCACCCATTGTGTTTCTTCCATGAATTCCACCTTGTCTTGAGGTTGGGCCGCATTCAGATTGAGTCCCATGGCATACATGTTGTAATCATTTGGAAACATCTCTCCTTGTGGCTTGGTAGTGTTTGGGTACATGGAAAAATTTAGTGTTCCTTGCACCTCATTGTACACCATATACACTTTTGGATCCACATCCTTTTTGTCATCCGTATTCTTTTTCTTTTGCATTTTGAGAGCTCATGCTTGCTTTGTGGCCTCTCCCTGGGCTATGAAATTAGATGGTGACTGAACTAGCCTTCCTGCAAAGGGTGCACCGGGAGGTAGGGAAAAAGGTATTGTAAGAGTGGTAGGCCCCTGTGTTATTTTCTTTTGGAGTGTAACAGTTTGTGGGGAGAAATAAGGTACTTTCCAAGGTTCAGTTTGCTAGCCAGCAGAAGGGCTCATCGATTGCCACGGTGATGGGGTAGTCATTGTCAAATCCATTTGCTGGGCATGTTGGGTTGAACCTAAGGTAGCAGAAGTGATAGAGGTTTCAATGATGGCTGAACCTTCAAAAAGAGAGGCAAGGAGAGATTGAGCAGCGACGGCTAGGGTTAAGGTTCACAAAGGTGTTAGGATAGATGGCCTTGCCTGGGAAAATTGAGAGAAACCTCCTACAAACATTGTGGTAGGGGTAGAGAAGGTAGGTCTGACACTTGTAGTAATGGGAGCTATGAGAATGGCAAAGGATACTAAAGATTGAGAAGTGAGAAAAGGAGGAGCGAACGTTACTTGCTGACTGGATGTTGGCGGTGATCTACTTGTTACTGGCTCCTCACTTACTTCAAACTCTTGGCTCACTATGAGCACTTGGCTTGCGGCGGGTTCTTGTGAGCCTTCTCCTCTAATAGCTTCTATGCTCTATCGTTTAGGGGGTGGGGAGTCTTCGATCTCCATAGCCTCTGGCTGTTGCGGTTGGAACCCTCTTGTTGCTTTTGAGGCCCAGGTAAGCGTTCACGAAGCTCTTGATATATTTAGTTGCACATTTGAAGCAACATAGGTAGTCTGCCCTGTGAACTTCCTCTTTTGCTAAGCGGAGGACATCAATGTATCAACTTCATCCTCCACCTACTCTTCTTCTTTATTGGAGTCATTGCCTCCACTAGCACTTGAGTTGGAAGTAGGATGCTCCTCATCCCACAGCCTATCAAACTCTCCATCATTCAAAAAACTTTCATAAGGTGCATCAAGTTGTTTTGTCTCTTGGCGATATATCCAGAAGGCCCTGATCCTTTCTATACTCCATTCTTTCTCTTTTCTCAACTTATTAAACATGGTTTTTCCCATTTTTTAGTTCTCATCATAATATTCCTCGAAGAAATAGAACTTATGCCATGGCGGCCTATTATCCTCTATGGGAATATGAATCAAGTCAACCAATAATTCATCTTCATCATCCAGTGGGCTGCGCCTCTTCTCCCAATAAGGCTAAGGACTGTGAGTTACCTTGAGATACTCATATGGTAGATCATTGAAAGGGTTGTAATTCCATTTGTCACAAATCATTACCAAACCTAGATGAGCCAACTTATCTTGTAACAATGGGTGTGTCTGCTTCTTTTTCATGGACACTGTTTTGAAGCTTTGCGGGCAAGTGAAGAATCCCTTTCTCTTGGGTTTTCTGTTGCAAAAAGTAATATCAATAATGCACGCCTTCCAAAATAACTCAAGGGATAGTACTCAATTTGTAATGCACATCAGAAGGAATAATGGTTCCTCAGTGAAACCTTGCATCTGGATTAATGTGAAATCTGCTTTGAAAAACTAGTCACATCGGGGAATGAAGTTCTGCATATACTCTGTCTACGTCAGAGTGAGACAATTAATACTATCCTCTCCTTGCAAATCTTGCAAAATCATAGTCAAGAAATAATTTGAAAATGCATAATAATCAAAAGTGGAGGAGAGGAGAGGAGTCCATATATAGAAACCGACTTCCTTCTGTTCCTTTCGTCAAAAATAGACAACTTCACCCGCTTATCAAAGAAATCAGGGTTCTGATGCAAAAACATATGGGTAAGATAGGAAGGGAATCTAAACTTCTGTTCAGCTTGGTATTTGCTAATTTTCTCTATCATTTTATTTGTGAGGTATTCTGCAAAATCATACTAGAAGTAAGATTGTTTCCTGTGAAACTGTGAACCTGGGCCCAATTGAAACACGTGCACCTCCTTGTCGGTATCTAGACCGAAAACAAATGCCATCATTGAAAATGAATCTTACAGGTCTTCTACAAAAGTACTGTGCTGTGCCAAAATTCTTGGTGGTTTCCCTTGCTCTGCTTCAATCATTTTGGTTTCTTCATTATAAAACTCCAAAGCCTTATTCTTGGTATTCCATATATGATCCCCTTGTTTAGGAGTGAATGCTTCCATTTTCATCCCTCTTTGCTTATGATCAGGAATACACAACATATTCTAGATGGCTCCCATAGTGATATTAACTGATAGAGTTCGACCCTTGATGGTGTTGGTGCTTGAGTTGAAAAGATTAATGGCCGCATCGACCAATTCTGGGCAGTAGTGCACAAATGGGACCATATATTGAGGAAGCCCACTGGACCATACTTTATCTTCCATTGACATTGTCTTTTTGGACACCTTCATTCTTTCGTAGGCTGCTTACCTCAATCCTTTAGGGTTCTTTGCAAGAAAGGGATTACGAATATTATCCCAGTCCTCTTGAATTAAGTTTTGGTCTCTGTAGCTTTTGGGCCTGTCCAACTCTTTTGTGTTCACCCACCTTGGCTTGTCAGGAGTACCTGGTGTGGCATAGGAAATGTTTTCAAAGATATTGAAGACTAGTGCCCCTCACATAGCTTTAAATAATCTTTTCGTTTCCTCTCCCTATAATTCTTGTCTTGAACTTTCTGCCATTTTTGATTTGTGGAAAGCTTTTGCTTAGCTTGAATTTATTTGCAATTTTACCTCAACTCTGGCTCTGTACTAGAAATGGATATTGCTTTGGGAAGCGTATTTGAAAAGACCTTTTAAGTGCTTATAGACTTCACATGCAATACTTAGCTATTTTTCCTCAAGGTGGTAGATGGGAGTTACCTTTTTTGCATTTAATTTGGCATGTATTGCCAACCTTTGGCTTGTGCAAGATGAATCACTTGCCATTTTGATGTGACAAGAATTCATAATTGAAATTAGCAACCGTATTGTACATTGTGATTTTCTTGGAACTTGATTCAATGCTTTACTAGTAGCTTAAGCATTTGTATGCGTTGGCAATTAATATCCCAAAATGAATGATTAAGCCAAAGATGCGATCAACGTTTGAAAATATATGAGCTCTGCATCAAAATAAGAAAAACACCTGGAGAATGACACCTCAATCTTTGGCTGTGCATAACATCACTAATTACTGCCACTAGCTTAGGCTAATTGATTAGACTTCATTAGTTTTTCATGCAACAAACCGTACTCAATAGACACAACTGGGTGACAAATTCAAGCAAGCTCAGGGACAACTTTCAAGTTGGTACTGAACTAGCATCACATTTATGGTAAGCAGATTACCACACATTTCCTCACTTTTTCTATAAATAGGCATCTAAGTAGTAGTGAAATCACACTTAGCGATTAGAGAAAATTTGGTAGTAGGTAATTGCTTTAGCAGTTTAGCATTAGCAGTGTGTAGCATTTTCATAGGCTAGATTTAGGCATTTTGCAGAGATAGTTTCAGGCTAGTTGCAGAGTGATTGCCGAAATGAATACCCCAATTAGGTTAGTGTGTCACAAGTCTCAAACTACCTTCTTAGGTGAAATTTCCACTAAGCGTTTGAAGAGGATGACGAAGAACAAGCATTCACTGGCTATTATAGCCATTAAATGGGTTCTGGGATGGGATTTCCTTGAATACGAGGACAAGTATTGAGTTAACATTGATGTGTGCTCACACTTTGTCGCCTCCATGTTGGATATTCAAATTCCCAAGCCCTTGATTCTTTGTCTTGTTAAAGAAATATTTCCCAAGAAGTACTTGAATGGCCTCAGAGAGGTAGTAGCAATTGCTACATTTGGTGGAGGCATACCAACCACGAGCGAACTATGGAGGTTCATAGAAGAGGATGCGGTTGTGCCGTGGATGCCATTTCTGAGTGGCTATCACCTCTAGTTGTAGGATGAGCATCGCCAAAGGGTCACTCGAGCCTGCCATTTCCTGTTTCGCATCTGCAACATGGTGTCATTTTACGACATTGACTGGTACACAAACTTCAACAACCTTGTGTTCCCTTCACCTCTAGTCATTGCTCCTATTAATGATGTTGTTGTTGATGATGATGCCCCTGTGGATGAATATGTTGTGGATGTTGCTATTGATGCATCCCTTGCTACTACCCATGCTGTGGACTGAAGACTTTCATGCCTTTCTTTTTTATTTTTTATAAAAACTCATAGCAATTAGCCCATTTTTTGTATACATGCCTGAAAAAAGGATTTTTGTTAAATATATGAAAGAAGCAGAATAGAACTATATGCCTTTAGAAGCATGGCCTTTGAGCCATTTTGAAAATGTAAATATCAAAGCATATATATTTAATGAAAATATATCTTTATCTAATCATCTTGTTGTTTGTTTTTGGATTCTACAACTAGGTAATCTTTTCCTTTTAGCATGTATGTATCAATTCTACATGTAGGTGTTTAAGAAATTTATGCTCTTTTCAACTATGAGTTTATTTTCCTTACTCTCTGCAATTAATGGGTGACTTTTTCTTTTCTGCCTCGAACCATAGGATAAATAAAAAGAGACCAGGCAAAAAAATGAAAGGGAAAGAAGGGAAAAGAACTATAGACATATTTACAATGGTAGGATAAGCAAGCTTAATTAAACAATTTAAGGTGAATTTCGTTGACCGAAATTCCCAATGCTTCTTTTTCCATAGTTTCTAACTCATATGCATTATGTTACTTGCATTGAATTATCCTGAATGGACCTTCCCAAGAGCTATCAAAATTCATGTGTTGACCCGGCTTCACAATCCTCTCATTAAATTTTAGCACTAAGTCTCCACACTTTAGACCTTGGTTAGATGCTTTCTTGTCAAACCACCTTTTAACCACTTGTTGGTGGTTAGTCATGGCTGTTAGGGAATTTTCCCTTTTTTCTTGTACTTCTAGTAACTCGGCTAACCACACCTCCATTGTGTTGTTTTGTTCCACCTTGAGATATTTTAGTAATTGCAGCGCTAGAATCTCCATAGAGATAGGCAACAACACCTCTTTTCCATATACTAGCTCATACAACGAAGTCTTGAGGACTTGCTTAGGAGTGATTTGGTCCACCTAGAGCGTTGTTCAGAGGTTTTTATGCCATTCCCTTTGGTATTTTGACCCGATTCTTTTGAGGAGTCAGACCAAATTCTTGTTTGTCGACTTGGCTAAGCCGTTCCCCTGTGGGTAGTAGTTTGATGATGTTTTAAGGAATATACCATGTGTAAGTGTGAATTGAATTACCTTAGAGCCTAGGAAAGCTTTAGCATTGTTAGAGATGATAGTTTTGAGTGGGCCGAATCTCGTCACTAGTTCCTCTAGGAAATCTACTATCTCTACCTCTGTCGCATTTTTCAGTGGCACAACTTTGGTCCACTTGGTGAAGTAGTCAGTGGCCGTCAAGATCCATTTATGTCCTACGCTAGAGGCTGGGTTGATCATTTGCTGAAGCCTAAACCCCATTGCATGAATTTCTCATCAACCACTATCGGATTGAGAGACATTGCATAATTCTTTCTTCTTCTCGTGAAGAACTGACATTCCTTGCAGGTTTTCACCAAGGAGTAGGAATCATTGAATAGCGTCAGCTAGAAGTATTATGCACACATGATTTTGATGGTAGCTGTCTTTGCGAAGAAATTTCCACCAATGGAATTGTTGTGGTAAGTGTCAAGGATTCTTTTTGCTTGCTCTATGGTAACATACCACAATAGAACATTGTTAAAATTTCTCTTGAACAAGATCCATTCAATGAGCGCATATCCACTGTTTTGCAGTCAGTAGAATCTCCTCTTTTGAGAAGGAAGGCCTGATAGATACTTTCTTGTGTGCATAAATATTACTCTATATGCCAGCCAACAACCTTTGAACTCTGACTTGTTCATTAGGACTAACTCTGGCTGCTCTTCTTTGGTGGCCATTTCTTCATTGTGTGCAAGATATTCACACATTCCTCTTCCTCGAACAATCTTTGTAGGCTTAACCTCAATGTCATATTTGAGTGTCTTGGTGATCCAATTGGCTCTTTTCTCAGTGATTTCCCCTTCCATGATGTATTCACACATGCTAGAATGCGCAACATAGACAATCACCTTATTGCAAGATTTTAAGTGTCAAAACTTCTTGAGCCCCTTAACTATTGAAAATGCTTGCCTCTCTACAAAGTTGTAGTTTGTTTCATATTTCATAAGGGTCTGGGAGTGAAATGCTATAAGATGTTCTTTGTTGCCCTCATCATCTTTCTAAGTGAATACAATAGCAATGCTTGACTTGCTACTGAATACATGTACATTATGAAGTCCTTTGATAAGTCTAGATTGACCAGAATAGGGGTGGAGGAAATATCATCCTTGACTCTCTCAAAGGCTTCTCTGGCTTCTTTTGTCCATTTAAATATTTGATCTTTTTTTAGCATCAAGGTGATTGGCCTAATTATTCCTTCAAAATCAGAAATAAATTTGCTAACAAAATTTACCTTTCCTAAGGACTAGACGCATTTCTTGTTGACCAAAAGGGGAAGATCTTTTATTGCTTTACCCCACTCAAGATCAATTGAAATTCCTTCTTTGGAAACTGTGTGCCCTAATAGCTTTCCTCGCAGTACTCCGAAGACACATTTTTTTGGGTTAAGGGATATCTCGAACTCCTGACATTTCTTGAACATCATCTCAAGGTGATCAAAATAATCATCCTTGGACTTGGAGAACACCGTCAAATCATCTAAATAGATTAGGATAATCTTGTTGATTAGTTCGCTAAAAGCAATATCCATTGCTCGTTGGAAAGGGGATCTTGCATTTGAGAGGCCGAATGAAATCTTAGCATATGCAAATGTTCCCCATTTGGTAGTGAATGTTGTCTTCTGTTGACCCTCCTCTTTGACCTAGATTTGATTGTAACCAGAGAATCCATCTAACATGGAAAAAATCTCTAATCCTGCCACTGTTTGCAGGATTGACTCCATTAAAGGTAGCGGGTAATGATCCTTTAGGGATGCTCTGTTTAGGTCCTGAAAGTCCACACATAGATGAACATCTCCATTCTTCTTTCAAACCAGGACTAGATTGGATACCCACGTGCTATGCTTGATTGAGAAGACAATTTGCGACTGGATTAGCTTTGTTAATTCTTGCGCCATTAGTGCTTCAATCTTGGGATTCATTGGCCTCTACTTTTGGCATACTAGTTTTGTGCCTTCATCCAACTCTATTGTATGCTGGATGATATCGAGATCATATCCCCTGAGGTCATCGTATGACCAGGCCACCACTCCATAATTTTGGAAAAAGTTGATAATCCTTTCTTTATCATGATGTGAGAAATCCTTCCCAACTTTGAGCTTTCTTCCATCTTTGACCTAGAGATCTGCATAGTCACCTTTGTCTGCTACAAAATTTCATTTGTTGTTTCTTGCATCATCACAATCAAAAAGATTCTTGAGAGTGACCAATCCCTTCAGAAGCTTGTTGGATTTCAACTGAATAATTTGTCCTTCATAAGCTTTGATAATCTTCAGTTCGAGCTGGTCAGCAAATTCTCCTAACTACTGGATGAATGAGGCAATGTGTTCATCACTGTCAAACACTTGCTAGCTTTGGTCATTGTCTAGAATGGTTGGTTAGACTATCACTCGTACAAAGTGTTTGTTGTGAATGAGGTCAGAGGCAAGATCAAACTGGGATCTGATTGATGCCATGTAGTCTGCATCTGCATTTTTCTCTCAAGGCACCATTTGGATGTTGAAAGCTTCAAAATCATCAATCAGATCCCAAACTCGGTGTCTATAGGATCGCATGCGGACATTTTTGGCCATAGAAATTCCTCAGACTTGATTGACTACTAGTTTAGAACCTATGAACACCATTAATTGCTTAATGCCCACCCGCTCCACAAGGCTAATACCTTGCACTAGTCCTTCATATTTAGCTTCATTGTTCGAGTAAGTGAACTGGAAGCAAAAAGACCTCAGTGTCTTTTCATTTTGTGGGGACTTTAAACATATCCCGGATCCTGCGCCATTTTTTGCATCTTTCTCTATCAAAATGTAGTGTCCATAACTCTAAGGCTTGACCACTCTCTGGTTCTTTGACAACCTTCAAGAGCACCAAATCTTCATCATAGATGACATAGGTGCCTAACCCAGTGGCATGGTAGTTGCTGAAAGGATTAGTATCTATATGTTTGCTCAATAGAAAATATTCTTGATCGGTCTGATCCTGATCACCTTTTCATCTTCTAGTAGCTCAGTGCAATACATTTCTTGCTTAGTGATAAAAGTATGAGCAACCTCAAAGTTGATCATTGTTTCATTGGCCACATGTTCTGAATGTAGAGCTTCATATTCTATCTTCATTTTTGCACCATACTTGGTCTTGAGGATCATGTGCGACCAATCAAGGGACATGTATCCACCCACCTTTGAAGTAAATTCTTGGGATAGACAAAGGCCAAAAATGAGGGGGACATCTATGATCATAGTATCTTGCTAAACCATGATGCTAGGCCAGGAAAATAGAGTCAAAGGAAGATCCTTGATGAGACCAATAGTTTTGATTCTGTTTCCATCAAGCTACATCACTCCCTTTTTTAAAGGTTCATAATTGAGCCCTAAAGCTTCAGCTATCTGTTTTAGCATAACCATGGTGCTAGCACCATAGTCAATCATGGCATTGTGTAATAACTTCTCCCCCACAATAAGCTTTAGAAAGAAGGGTTTGGGTTTTAGGTTATTTCTTACCTCAACGGGAGCTTCCACTATGCTATTTGTGAGAACTTTGGCCAGAGGTGATTGGTCAACAACCTTTCCTTTGAGCAATTTCTCCTTTGGTTCAATGATTGGATCCTCCCAGAGCGCCTTTTGTAGTGATGTATTTTGCTCTGGGATGGCTAATCTATCCCAAAGAGACACATTAGTAGATGATTTCTTTAACTATTCCACCACGTTGAAGGGTAGTGGATTCAAATATTTTTTCTCCTTGCTCTTGTTATGACAATTTCCCTCCGTGGCGGACATTGTGGCACCACTACAGAGGTACTAGGTGTTTGGTCAGGAATACTTTGAAGTTACAAACTAACTAGTTGTGGGACAACTGGTTTTCCCATGAATCTCCTCTTTGAGCGGGTGTTGTAATCAGACTTTACTTGCGGTGTTTTAGATGTAGATGCATCATTGGAAAACATCGCTTCTTCATCTTCCATCCATGAGAAGAGTGCATGATCAGGAGTGATGTCCACTTCTTGTTATAGTGACATCCCTTGCATTTGTGTGGTGAGCACCACATTGTCCATTTTCTAAGAGGCATACACAGTTTCTGGGATCTGACATTGTGCCTTGGCTGCACTGCTCCACCACCTTTTGTTGTAGGTTATTGTGTGGATAGTGTTAGGGCATGTGTGAATTTCCGCACAAGAAAAACTAGGGGTTGGTGTTATCCACTAAATTTTTTTTCCCTACGGTCAACGCTCTACTTGAGCTTAGGTTGGTGCTTTGCAGCAGAGTGGGTACCAACACTATTTGATTTGTTGTTTATGCCTGCGGATTTGTGCAGGTGCCTCCTTGGAACTGGTTTTTTTGGTAAGAGTACTTTCCACCTTGATAATTATGGTAGGTCGACTTCAAAGGTATGACCTGGTTGCGCTTGATAACAATCATTTTGTTGGTGATATGTTGCAACATTTCCTTTATGTCACTCATATCGTCCTTGGGAGAACCAACATTTTGTGGCATGCTTGGATACGTGTACATAGATTGAGGAGGAGTCATTGCACTAGTAGAAGGAATCTCCTAAGCGAGAACCAATATTTATGGAAATATAGGAATGATGAGCCAAGGTGGTAACTTTTCGGCGTCTATCAAATTGTTCTCCGCCTTGACAACAACCTAGTAGTGTGGTTCCACCGAGAGATTGAATCATCATGAAGATGTCAGGGTTGATAGAATTCAAATAGAACATAAATTCCAAATCAGGCAGTGGGAAAATATCAACTTGAACTCTCTACCAACTAGCATGGAACTGGGCATTGAAGTCAACCATAGCTTTGTGTGGGGCCTGCTTTATAACCGACAGTTGATAATATAGCAAAGATCAGTCTCCTTCATTTGAGAATCTCTGGTAAAAAGGATCTACAAGCTCATCCCAGGTACTCATAATTTTTGCTTGCAACATCTGGTACCAATCCAACGCCTTACCTCTGAAGGAGGCAGTGAGGAATCTTAGCACTATATTTCGGTCTGTAACACTGTGTACCAAACATACATCTGCAACATCTTGTAGATGTTTAGAGGGTGTTCTTGAGCCATCCCCAATGCATTTAGGTATAGCTTTTAGGGCAGAAATCAGGATAGCGACCCAAATGACATATGCTACTGGTGCAACAAGAGGACTTCCGGTGTCCCATGCCACATTTAATTTCTGGTAGCAATAGACAACATGGCTAGCGAAAAGGGTGGAGGAAGTGAGATGTTCACTAATTGGGTCATAGGCTAAACTGTCCCTAATGGTGGTACTAATAAACCATGATTATTTGCTGTTTAGGACCTAGTAACAGGACGATGGCTCATACACCCTTCTGAAAATTAAATTTATTTAAGCTCAGTCCCACCGGGCGTGATAGGAAAAAGAAAAATTGTTGATGCCAAAAATTGGCAAGGTAACAACCCTTTGTGGGAAACTCAATTTATGGGGGACTTATTGCGCTAAAATGAGTGACCTCCAGATTTTTAAAGAAGCTGACTTCTTCTGTAATTAGGGTTTTGGAATGGGAAAAAGAAGTAGATATAAAAATAAAGGATCTAACTAAGGCAATGTGTCAAAATTTAGATAAAAGGCACGATAAACCTATCTTTTGCATATGATCTAAGGGCCCGCTCAAAAATTTACCATGTCCTAGAATAACAAAAATTAAAGATTACAACATGAAAAACTCATTCAATGACATAAACTAATTTTCACACCCATTTACTGAAAAGAAGAGTGAAAAGACATGATCTAAACTAGCACACTTGCATTCAAATTATAAAAGTGCGGTAAATAAACCATTCAAACAATAATGGCACAGTATAAAGTTTATCAATAGCATAAGAAAATAGAGAGGACAAACAATGAAACAGTCTGTGAGTTCTTGCAATAATGTAAAAAATAAAAAGGCCTGGTGTCTCTCTAAAATCCTGTAATTCTTAAACTAGTGGAACTCAGAACATGTAAAATGTAATCTTTAAACCCCTCTTCAAAAGCAAAGAGCAGTATATATAGTTAGCATTCCCACCTCTTGGTAAGCAACAACTGAAAATATTTTGAATATGGGGGAATGATGTTGCATCAATGATTAATCTCGGCCATTGTAATATAAAAGTTTCAGGCCATAGCATTTGGTCACCTCCCATCTAGGTGCATCCCTTGCGAATGATAATAGTGGTCCTGTGCAAACAAGTGTCATCACCCAATATAAGCAGTTAGAACACTTGGCAACATCTCACAGGCCATGGTTCACTTCATCCTCCCTTTGTTGAAAGCTTGTGTTGTGATGACATGTAGCAACAATGTTTACTGTAGACACCGCTTGTGGGGCTCGCCAAATCCTTACGCCGATGAGATCTACATGGCACATGGGCAGGGCCCAATGAGGAAGTGAAGGGAAGCAATTAAAATAACCCATGGTGAAGACATGTGGGAGCATAGCGGGAGCCGGTAGAAGAGAAAAGGAGAGAATTCCCTTGGATAGCGCTAAGCAGACACATGGTGGAGGCCGTGATCATTTATCAAAAAGGGCTGATGATGTTCATTGAAGGCATGGGCCAATAATTAGCAAAAAAAACCTGAAGGGAGCATGGTTAATTTTGTATTCACAGCCACACTTCCAAAAACAACAAGCAACCTTGGCAATTAGCGCTAGCACACCAGGTCGGCCAAACCTGCACTAAAACTAATAAGCAACCACATACATGCCTCTCAAAGTTTGTAAACACCATGTGGACCACAAATCAACACCAAACAACACACTGGAATATTTTAACATCAACATACTACTCCACAACACTTTCACAACCACCTATAAAACAAAGAATGCCTTCATCCTGCACATCAGGGTGCACTACCATTGAACTCCAACACAAGAACTAAACTCGCAGAGCAACTCAACACCATAAAATCAAATGAAAAGTAGATACAAATAATATAAGCATGTTCCCAAATTCGCAAGACGAGAAAATTCAACGCGGAGAAATGCAAAACAATCTCATTTCTCCTAGACAACCTTATGTTGGAATTGTTGCCTCAATCTCACAGGCTGGAACCTCCGGAAGAGCAAAGTTGGTGTGACATTTCTTTAGTCTAGCCGACTGGCAGTTTGGGAACCTTGTGAAATATTCTGGTTGTTGTGACCTTGCAAAAGTCTTGCCGAACATTTTCACTTTGAAGTCTATCGTTGTGACATAAAGCAGTCGTTGAAACTTCTCACCACGTGGAGATCTCTAGCCGACAGGCCATTCAATCGGGTGTCGGGGAGACTTATAGCGACCAGGGGCTTCAGAGTGATTTCAACACTCAGGAAGAAGTCCCAGCAAAATTGGAAGGTCTTGTCGACAGGGATACACATTGAAGTCATCGGGATAACCTATGGCGGCTCGGTGAGAAGTCTTATCGAAAGTAACATGTCTCAGAGATAGTGTTGGAGCTTTTGGGGAAACCCTTGGGTGATCGGTAAGAAGTCTTACCGATAGTGATATGTCTCATTGACGGACACTTGGAGTAACTTAAGTATTTCGGTGTGAAGTCTCAGTGATGAAGGATTGTCTTGGCGACAATGTAACTCTCAAAGACATCAGGGAGACCCTTGGCCGAAAGACTTGTTTCAATATGATGTCTCATCAAATATCAGAAGTCTCGCCGACAGCACGTGGGGTCATCGGTTCGGTGTGACTCTTGGCGAGCAGTGGTTTCAGGATAACTTGGAAGCCTCGGTAATAAGTCTTGCCGAAGATTGATTCTCTCGCCGACACTGGAACACATCGGTATGACTTGAAGGCTTTGGTATGAAGTCTTTGGCGAAAGCAGTAAGTCTGGTTGACAAGATTGAATCAGGGTGACTTGGAACTTGCGGGGTGATGTCTTGGCGAAGGGTACTTGCCTTGCCAATAGGAATTCAATGGACGTCAGAAGTTTCGGTATGACTTTGGAACCACGGTGTGATCTCTTGGCGAATGTGGAATGTCTGGTTGACAGTGACATCGATATAACATAAAGGGCTCGATATGATCTCTTAGTGAATGACTAAAGTCTTGGCGACTAAGGAACACTTCAGAATGACTTATGAGCTCGGTGTAATGTCTCATCAAATGGAAATTGTCTCACCAATGAGAATGTTGAGGTCGATGCAAAATGGATATTAGTAAGATGTCTTGGTGACAAGGGGAAGTTTGAGCGATAGCTTGTGAACTCGATGTAATGTCTTGCCGATGGGGTTGACTCTTGGTGATAGATGTGCAATCGATCCTGTGGCATCGGGGAGACACAGGTAGTGTCTCACCGACATGCCAACACAATTTGAATGCCCTTGACCGTTTGGATGACTATCCTACGTGGTGTGACCTGGATGTATTATCTTCCATGCAAGGAAGTGGAAATATCTACGTTGCTGAGCTGGATGATTCGACAGTTGTGATCTGACTATTGGAAACAAACCATTTTATAGAGCAAAAGTCGAAGAGAAGGAATACAGAGAAAACAATGCGAAGGTTGAGAGGATGGCTGGATGGACGAGGGCCTTGAGGCCTAAACAGAGGAGAAGAGAGAGCTCCTGATCAAGAAGCATGTTTCTAATTTATCTTAAGTTGATCTGCACTGTATATGTGATGATATTGTAATTGTGCGAAGGTTGTTTAGTTTGAGAGGGTGATAAAAAACTGTACAGGGATATCTGTTGCTACCAGTTGTATCCAGAATGAACAAGATGTAATCTCTGAAAAGGCTAAGAGGCTGAAATTGTATTGTAACCATTTTGTTGCTGAATAATACAATGGCTCGATCTTTGGAGTGTGGGGTTTTTTATCCGAAAGGATTTTCCCCACGTAAATATTTGTGTTCTAGTTTTCTGTTTCATCTTTCATGTCTGTTGGTTTGTGTAGTAGAATCTATTAATGCTTGCTATTGAATTTACATGTGTTTCTCTTAGATGGATCAATGTGGGAAATAAACTGTATTTTTCCGCATTAGGACATAGTTGTTCATGTCTTTGATGTAACCTAATCGAATGAAAGTTACCTAAGGCACTACTGTTTGGAGTTTTCATTAGATGCTCTCCACAAGATTTCCTTACAAGTGGTATCAGAGCCTTCTTTTGGTTGTTGGTTCTGGATATTTCTCCTGTGAAGATTTCTTAGCTTGATAGGTTGGGAGAAATCTGGAGGAATGGACTGATGTATTGATCCTTTGATGAGTGGAAGCCTTGTGGTATTCTGAGACAACATGCAACTTGAAGGATGGTCAAGATGAAAATGGGATTTGATCATGTTTTGATCTGTATCTCTTGGCTGGTAGATATATAACCTTGGAGTATGAGGTGGATTTTCTTACTCTGTGGTTGTGTAGCAGTAAAGCTTTCATATTGGTGTCTGTGTGACAGGCTCCTGGGTGATATGGAGAAGCCTAGATTGTTTCTCAGTCATGGAAGAGAGTGCTTATGCTAGGTGGTGGTTCCTGGTGCTGGAAAGCACCGTTTCCTATTAACCTCGAATGCTTGAAGGCTATGGAGTTAATCATTAGATGATTTGCAAGCTTCTTAAATAGCTTTTCTCTCTTTCTCGGATGCATGTACATGGTGGTGGTTTAAAGTTGGCCTAAAAGGGGCCTGTATTCTCTTGAACTGCTGTTTTCTTTCTAAGGATAATTTGTAATTGCATGGCTCTGTGGTTTTTCAGGTTTTACATGGTTAAGCAAAACTTGTGATCATGTGGAGTTGTTGTTAAGCTATTGTCTAGACACTGGCCTTTTGGGTATTGCTGGATGAGATAGTTGCAGGTTTGCATGCATGCTTGGTGCATGGTTTTGAGGAGGTATGACTCCTCTGCATGGGAGTGTTGGTAAGTGTTTTGTCACTCAACATTCTTGTGGTAGTGCTTGTGGGTTCCTTGATTATGGCACTCGTTGTGGACATGATTGGAAAATAAGATTTGGCATGATCTGGTGTTTGAGTCACGTCTACGTGGTTATTCTCTTTGATATCTTAGTATTGTAGTTTTCAATGTGATAATGGGTTTGCATGTTCAATGGTTGTGATCTACGAGTTATGCAGTTGATGGATTAGCTACCCATTGGCTGCAGTGAGATAACTTGGATGTGGACTGTCTTTATCCACGAGGTTGATTCATTGATGGTGCAGATTTGTTAGCTGGCCTTGTCTATGGTCACTTGTGCATTGGTGTGATTGTTTTGAGATGAGAGGATGGATATTCTAGAGTACCTGAATAGTCAGTTATGGGAACTTGTAGCAGGTGGTCATGATGCTTGGAGAGCTCGGGTGTCACGTTTCAGTGGGAGCTCTAGCAATGACTATGGATTCATCACATGGTGGTGAATGGTCTTCTTTAGTGTTGCAGAAGGGTTCTTTCATTTTTGCATGGACATTATTTGAAGATGTTCAACATCTTGGAACCATGGAGGATGCTTGGAGTCTTTGGATAAGGTGTTGGTGGTGCTTGATAGGTGATGTTGGTTTTAAGTCTATTTGCTTTATGTCATGGTATACTCTTGCTTGTGCACTAGAGTTTTGGCATTGTGCATTGTACTTGAGACAATGGTGAGGTCACTTAAAGCATGGAATCTCCTATGGGGATGTGTAGATCATGATGTCATGATAAGTTCCTGATTCAGATGATTGGAGCTTTGATAGTGGTCTGGTAATTCTCTGTGTATTGAGTGCTTTGATTATTTGCTTGATACTTCGTGATAGTGCAGTAATGCAGTTGAAGTTTAGCATGAGATGATTGGTTGCTAGTACTCATGGATACATGAAGAATAAGGTGAGGCTGTCTTTCTCTTATGAGAGATGTGTTCCTGCTTGTTACTCTTGTTAAATTTTATTAGCAGAAAGTACGAGAAGCCTACACCTAGGTTGAACGTGAGTTCAATAAGAGACCTATGAGGAGATTTCTCTTGGATTAATTATGATGGCTTATATCTATTGAAGGAGTATTCTTGTTCCCACTCTTGGTCTACTCGATAGTTTATCTGAGAGGTATTTGGCTCATTATATCTTTCAGATGTATTTTTTGTTTCACTTTCATAATATGGATCTTGAATTAGTTTAACATTTGGTTCTAAAGGATTCATAGTGAAAGTTGTACAGTTTGTTTTATCTCCTTGAGCTTTTGTGTTATGTCATTTATTGATGAGAACTGGTAGGAGATATTGTATGGGCTGATTTCCTGAAATGGGAAATGTTTTAGATCTTCTTTGAGAAGCTTACATCCATATTGATTACATGATATTAGAAGTAGGTTTTGGTGATTGAACGGATGGATGTTGTTAAGGCTTTCTTTTGGGATGTGAAGAAGATCATTCTTGACACAACTGGCTGTTAGAAGAGTATGTAGGAGGATGTTCTACAAGAAGATGATGGGCATAGTTTCTTTCTATGGCCATGAAGGTTTGTAGTGAGAGAAATTTTTCTTGTAGCAGTTTGTTGCAGGTTGTGCATGTCATTGTGGATATTTCCTTGGTACTACATGGTCACATTTTTCTATGTGCTGTAATTGGTAAACTTGTGATGTCTTTGGATTACTCGGACAGTGGGAGTTCCTGTTGTGTTTGGTCTTCTTCGATTGGTTGGCACTTGGAGCTTGCATTCACTATTGATGGGTTGTTTTTGGAGCAACATGAGTTTAAATATGCTTATACCTTTAAGGTATGTGAGATTGGATGGTATAGCACAAGTTGTGGGTGCTATTTTCAGTCACATGGGTTTATCAGTTGGATGGGAGCAATCAGTTAGGATTGTTGTTCTAACTAATGTTTTGTATCTTGTTTCTAGAGAATGACTTCACTATTGTGTTCTGTTTGAAGCTTTGAAGTTGATATTGCTTCTGTATAGCTTTTGAGCATAGTGAAGGGGTAGCAGTATCTTGTTGGAGGTATCATTGGAATCTTTTGCTTGTGTACATTGGAATGGTGCTTATACACCTTGGATTTGTATCCTTCTTCCACAGGTGGCATGTTGGAAGATGATAGGATTGTTGCTTGAATGGTGAACATCTTGGATGTTGGAGAAAAATTCTTGATGGAGCATCAGAGCATGTTGAGATCTATGTGGTTCCCTGGAAGGCTGGGATCGGTTGTTTTGTTGGACAGTGAGTTGCATTTGGATGCCTGTTCTTTGTTGCAGATTGTCTAATGGACTGTTATCTGTGGAATCATGTTGATTGGGTGTCTTGAGTATTGTCGGGTTTGAATTGGTGGAGCTAGTGTGGTCCTAGTTTCTAGTTGCTTTGAAGGTGCCTGTGTGATCTTCGTCAAGTGGGAGATTGTTGGAATTGTTGCCTCAATCTCATAGGCTGGAACCTCTGGAAGAGAAAAGTCAGTGTGACATTTCTTTGGTCTGGCCGATTGGCAATTTGGGAACCTTGTGAAATATTCTGGTTGTTGTGACCTTGCAGAAGTCTTGCCGAACGCTTTCACTTTGGAGTCTATCATTGTGACATAAAGCAGTCATTGTAACTTCTCACCACGTGGAGATCTCTGGCTGACAGGCCATTCAATCGGGCGTTGGGGAGACTTATAGCAATCAGGGGCTTCAGAGTGATTTCAACACTTAGGAAGAAGTCCTAGCGACATTGGAAGGTCTTTCCAACAGGGATACACATTGAAGTCATCAGGATAACCTATGGCGGCTCGGTGAGAAGTCTTACCAAAAGTAACATGTCTCGGCGACAGTGTTGGAGCTTTCGGGGAAACCCTTGGGTGATCGGTAAGAAGTCTTACTGATAGTGATATGTCTCATAGACGGAAACTCGGAGTAACTTAAGGATTTCGGTGTGAAGTCTTAGTGATGAAGTATTTTCTTGGCGACAATGTAACTCTCAAAGACATCGGGGAGACCCTTGGCCGAAAGACTTGTTTCGATATGATGTCTCATCGAATATCAGAAGTCTCGCCGACAGCACGTGGGGTCATCGGTTCGGTGTGACTCTTGGTGAGCAATGGTTTCAGGATAACTTGGAAGCCTCGATAAGAAGTCTTGCCGAAGGTTGATTCTCTTGCCGACAATGGAACACATCGGTATGAAGTCTTGGCGAAAGCAGTAAGTCTGGCTGACAAGATTGAATTGGGGTGACTTGGAACTTGCAGGGTGATGTCTTGGCGAAGGGTACTTGTCTTGTCGATAGGAATGCGATGGATGTTAGAAGTTTCAGTATGAATTTGGAACCACGGTGTAATCTCCTGGCGAATGTGGAATGTCTGACCGACAGTGACATCGATATAACATAAAGGGATCGATATGATCTCTCAGTGAATGACTAAAGTCTTGGCGACTAAGGAACACTTTAGAATGACTTATGAGCTTGGTGTAATGTCTCATCGAATGGCGATTGTCTCGCCGATGAGAATGTTGAGGTCGATGTGAAATGGATATTGGTAAGATGTCTTGGTGACAAGGGGAAGTTTGAGCGATAGCTTGTGAACTCGGTGTAACGTCTTGCCGATGGGGTTGAATCTTGGTGATAGATGTGCAATCGATCTTGTGGCATCGGGGAGACACAATTAGTGTCTCACCGACATGCCAACATAGTTTGAATGCCCTTGACCATTTGGATGACTGTCCTACATGGTGTGACCTAAACGTATTATCTTCCATGCAAGGAAGTGGAAACATCTACGTTGTTGAGCTGGATGATTCAACAGTTGTGATCCGACTGTTGGAAACAAACTGTTTCATAGAGCCAAAGCCGAAGAGAAGGAATACAGAGCAAACAATGTGAAGGTTGAGAGGTGGGATGGATGGCCGAGGGCCTTGAGGCCTAAACAGAGGAGAAGAGAGAGCTCCTGATCAAGAAGCATGTTTCTGATTTCTCTTAAGTTGATCTGCACTGTATATGTGATGATATTGTAACAGTGCGAAGGTTGTTTAGTTTGAGAGGGTGATCAGAAACTGTACAGGGATATCTGTTGCTACCAGTTGTATCTAGAATGAACAAGATGTAATCTTTGAAAAGGCTAAGAGGCTGAAATTGTATTGTAACCATTTTGTTGCTAAATAATACAATGGCTTGATCTTTGGAGTGTGGGGTTTGTTATCCGAAAGGATTTTCCCCACGTAAATCTTTGTGTTCTAGTTTTTTGTTTCATCTTTCATGTCTGTTGGTTTGTGTAGTAGAATCTGTTAATGCTTGCTGTTGAATTTACATGTGTTTCTCTCAGATGGATCAATGTGGGAAATAAATTGTGTCTGTTTCCACATTAGGACATAGTTGTTCATGTCTTTGAGGTAACCTAATCAAATGAAAGTTATCGAAGGCACTACTGTTTGGAGTTTTCATTAGATGCTCTCCACAAGATTTCCTTACACCTTCTTCATAGGGAAATACTATGTCAAACACATCTTTCACTGCTGTATAATATAGAACCTAAAACTTTGGATATAACACCTATAAACACCTCCGATGACCACATCCAAACTGCGTAGGGATATCTTCAACCATGAAGAAATGTGGAGCACAACACTGAACGTGCACCTTTGTCAAACTGCACACTCTTTTATTTAAATTTTCTCAAAAGCACTTGGAAAGCAAGTGAATTGACTATATAAACAACACTACAAAAACCTTCTCATCATGAATACACTAGATATTGACATCAAATCATGATATATATGACAACATAGTGAAACACACTTCAATGATTCCAATAATCAATCAAACCACAACACATCCACACTTGACACTGATGAAAATAATAACAACCATCTTCCAACAATCTCCCCAACTGTACTAGAGGTTGACATCAATGACAACACCAAAAACCTTCCAACACATAGAAGGTATTCATAATGTCAAAATGGCTATTTTATAAAGTACCATTAGTACATTTAATTATTGAAATATGCTCAATTTTATGTTTGTGATGAAGATATTGAAAGAAACATTTAGACTCATGGTCTCCATCCTTAATAATGTAAAGTTGAGAATAAACTTGAGTACCTTTTCCTTTATAAAATGCTATTTTTAGATATAGAAACTCATTATTGTGAGGAGATAATGTGAGGATTATAGGCAATATGTACGCCCATGTTCAAGTCGACCTTTTATATATTTCTCAAGTCTGACATTTTGCATCAACTCTCCACTCATAATCACAAAGGAAGGTGGTATACCTAAGAATAGTTATTGCTCACCAACTAATCCATTTGTCATGTTGCATTTTTGGCTCAACATTCTAAATAGCTAAGAGCCTGTCCATGCAATCTAAGTTTTTGAGATGGGTAACATTCAATTCATAGGGAAGGTCTTTGGAAAGGGAGATGCTACTTGAGAGGGATAGAATGTTGAGGATGGGAAGGTGGTTAGAAAGAGTGGATGAGAGATCTAAATTTATTAGACAACCAAATGGGGAAGTTAGGATAAATGTAGAAGTGGTCCAACCAACTAATTTTTCTTAATGTTCCTTACTTGTAGTTTTTCGACGTGAAGCAATGAGGTATATTAAGCTTGATTTTACCCAAGAGATGGTCATGAACTCAGAGAGAGTTTTGAGCCAGTGTCCAAGATTCCAATTCAAAGTGACATAAGCGAGAAGATCCATCTCAACTATGGTTAGAAGGATGCTCCACCATATTAAAGTCACCTCCCAAAATCCACTCAACATTGTGAAGAAGAATACAAAAGAAAATTCCAAAGTAAGGTTCTCCCAATAGGAGAATAGGAGCATATGCAGAGAAAAACTCCATAAGTGCACCATTAATGAGGGTAGGAGCCCAAACACAATGGTTGTCAAGATTAGATCCAAAAGCCGCAATATGCTTAGCTATCCAAGGGTTTCGAAAGGTCAAAAATTGCAACACCACCACCATCAACATGGTTGGTATGAAGAAATTGAGAATCACTCCAAATAGAAATGAGGGTAGAACCAAAATGAATTGCACTAAATTTCACTTCATGAAGCATAAGGAAATCATTCTAATTAATCTAGATAGAATATTTGACATGATATTTATGAGCGGGGTTGTCAAGCCCTACATGTTCCAAGATTTAATTTTTTACTTTATTTGGAAGAGTATAAGATATTTTCCTCAATAGATTGGAGCATATTAAATTAATTCACTAGAATGCAATTTTGAATGTCCATAATGAGATCTTGTTCAAGGGAATCTAATGGAAATATTCACCAAGAGGCTCTTGTGAAGGATGTTGGGATTGATTTCTTGTAGAGATATTAGGTTGCGGTGGCAAGATTGTTTTAAAAGAGGTTTTTTCAAGGAGAGAGGCTTCCTTCCTTTTCGAGTCTCTAGACTACAACATTATCACTAGATATATTTATTTGAATTAATTTCAAGTGGGAATGGTGGTTGGTGGGGAGAGGTGGGGGAGGAGGGATAAGGTTCAGGGTTGGGAGTGTGAGGATCCTTGTGTAGGATTGGAGGAGAGGGGTGAGAGAGTATAGTAGGATTATGAAGTTCACCATTAGATGTTGGAGCAACAACACGAAGGTTATTTGGTGGTAGTTGAATTGATTTGGGTTTATAGAGAGGGTAGTCACACATGAGGTGGCCTTCCCTATGGTAGTAGAAGAACATATTAGGTTTATTAAGATAGCTAATGCATTAATAAAATTCAAAACTAGGTCCTAGTAGTTTAATAGAGTTGGGAAGAGGTTGAGTTAGGTACATTTCAATGCAAGCCCTAGGATGAGAACATAGGTTAGTCTATTTTTTAGATTGTTGTTTACACCACAAAACTTTGCCTCGTTGAGCTATGATGTCTTGCAAGGGTGAAATACTAGGTTGAGGAAAGGAAACTCAACCTATATAGGATATTTGGATTTAGTAAATTCTTTTTGGGTGAAAATCAAGGTCCTCAACTTGCACATAACAAGTTTGACCACAAATAATCCAAGATCCATATTCAAGCACCACATAATCATGGTTAGGGTCAGAAAAGGTACATGCCACATATCCTCTACCCAAACCCCTAAAGGGTTCAATTACCTAGCCCTTGAGTTCCTAGTTATTGTGAGCCTCTTTAAAATTTCTTGTTTTGATAGGATGTCTATGAGAAAAATAGAATAATGGTTTTTGCTTTGCATTCTAAAATAACATCAATGATTTCATCGAGAAATTTAAATGAAAACATTTTACCTTCTTTCTCTAAGTTGTCCTATGCTTAAGTAGTTGTTGAGTGTTGTGCTAGTGCAGTTGAATTCGAGTCATCAAAAGTTGTGGGTTCTTGTTCTTGGGAAACACACTTGTAGACTTGGTGTCCACGATCTCCATGATCATCATAGGGTCAAATGTAGGATCCAAAGAGTTTCCTCCTTTGGATTTATCTACATCAAATCCACCATGTTCCCTTGCTTTCTTTTTCATAATTCTTCGTCTGATTTTGTGTGCTAAGTGGCCTCAAGGGGTCACATACTAGGATGACTTGGATTCTTGCTATTTTTCCAACATAGATAGTTCAATGAGATTAGATTTCCACTCTAATAGAAGGTTAGGGTTAGAGTTAAAAAGCATTTTCCTGAAGGCCATCCTTCTTGTGTCATCTTTTAATTTCATTAATAAATAAAATTTTAATACTATAGACAACATTTATTTATCCTCAAGCTATAGATTCAATTTTTTGTCTCTAAT
The DNA here is from genome assembly GCA_007258455.2 of Sequoia sempervirens. NCBI lineage: Eukaryota > Viridiplantae > Streptophyta > Pinopsida > Cupressales > Cupressaceae > Sequoia > Sequoia sempervirens. The sequence goes on from VDFB02110412.1 coordinate 117,614, forward strand.
ACTTACTATTCCTTTTAATTTTTTTTAAATATTTGAATGGATTCTAACATGGTGTAAGCATTACTAAGATGCTCACTAAAAAATTGTTCTCAAAACTTCAATGACGCTTACGATGCATTATCTACTTTTTTTGGTAATTTTATTAATATATAAATGAAGATTAGCTATAAAATAGAACTAAAATTTGTTTAATGTACCATCCTCTTGCACATGTGCTAATACAAATCAAACAATTCCCTCATTAATAGGGTATGAGAATAGGACTCAAAACAACAATTAATTAAATGGATCCCCTCTACAAAGGTAAAGATCAAATTAAATTATCATGGTCCCTCAAAAGGCAATCCAAGAAAATTAGCCTCACTTTCCTATAGTAGGATCACAATGGAATGCTACTAGCATCCTCTTCTTTTCTCTCCCACACCATAAAAGGAGGAAAAATTCTAGGCTTGGTAGATGGTGTACACCTTGCCAAGTCCTACGTTGTCAACAACTTAATCAAGGAAGGAGATTATCATCTAGTCATCAACACTTTGAAAGGAGTACCCTAAGTCAAAAAGTCCAATGCTTACTTAACCCATCTCTGGATTTGTTTCTATACTTTATAACCACATCATTCTTACATTTATTTTTGAGAAGCAAATTGCTTGATAGATAATTCAATTAATGTAGTGAGATGGTTTTGGAAGATTTTTAAAAATACCAACAATTGGGAAGGAATTTTATTTATAAGAGGAATGAATAGCATGGTAGAGGATTTTCTCCTACAAGGTCTTGGATAGAGCGACAAGAAAGGAGTTGCTACTAAGTGCAACATAGTTGACATCATTAGCGATGAGTTTCTTAGTCAACTAACAACATTTTCTATTACCATATAAATGTGACAATTGCTAGATGAGACTGCCCTTTCCCTTGTTTCTCTCCCTTTGGTATATAAGCTTATAGATATCTAGAATATCTACCACTTAGGGCTTATCATTTTAGATTTGGATGAAGGTTTGGGATTTCTTAAGCCAAAAGCTTTAGAGGTGACCATGTTAGATTGGTGTCCATAAACTTAAGAAAAAGATAAGGGCCTTGCTTCAAGTCCCCTTACATATTTGGAGGAATGCTTAATAGATTTTGATAGTCAAACTTAGATACTATGAAATGCAATTTGTTGTCCTTAACAATAGTCTTCCAAAAATGATCCATTGTAATAAAATCAAATCCTCCTTGGTCTCGTCATCCTCTCCACCTTTTCATTCACTAAAATGTAACATATTCATGAATGGAAGTGTTATCCTAATATCAAAGAAATCCTTGTAGGCCCACCTAGAGCTAATAATTTGTTAATCCAGATGGATAAGCGTATTGATTTCTTTTCTAGTATTAGTTTTATTCTTATTATCAAGATGAACAATCTTGAATTTTTCTATCAAGGGATAAATTCTTGTTGTAATTTGAAGCACCTACCTTACTTTTCTTTCTTTTCATTAGTTGTACACTCTAGCAAGTCTCATACGAACAATCCACCTAAGTTAGACAAAATCTATAACAATGTTGACTTGGGTGGACTTACTTGTCTTTTGATCTGTGTTTAATCTCTAGTTAGACTATTTTGTACTCACAATTCTTTATTTTTATTAATGTTTGTGATAGTTATACTTAGAGTCCACCTTTTGGAAATATGCACTTTTCCCTCCTTTCTTTTCCCATTTCCTTTACTTTATATTTTCATTTTAAAAATGAGCACTCTGATGCAACCGCAATCCAATTAATAAAAATACAAATCTTATAAATTATTATAGGTGTGGAGGTGCCATTGAATTGTATACCAAAATCATTCTAATTGAGATCTAGATCTTCAAACTTAAATGCATGCATTAAGACCCTAATTTCATGTGCAGAGAGAGATTCTAAAACATTCAATTATACCATTCCATCAAAAGAGAAAGAAATTAAAGCATGGTAGAATCTAAGTCTGTATTCATCTAAGAATATATATTATATCAATAATTATGATTATGTATCCGTGTTACATCATATTTGCCCTTAAATAGATGATAGAACAATAATTTACAAGGACTTGATCAAGGCATAATAAACTTCCAAAACTTGTAATTCCTGATTCACTTTCGCAAGATATTTGATTTGGGACATGCATTGTATTCTTCCCATTTTTGACATTGACAAATTTTGAAGTATTCTCTAAATTAACACACGTCAATGAAATCGCTTTTCTGAAAGTCTTGCTGGCATTCCAGGTTGTATGTGAAAGCCCTTTCTCATTCAATCTTGATCAAGTTAAGAATCATCAATGGTTAGTCTCAGCTACAAGTGATATTAATTTAGAGTAAGAGTCAGTTCTCTGGAAGTATCATAAATTTGTTTGATTCAAGTCACAAAATCATGTTAGTCTTGTTATTTATTCCATTCGAGTCATAAAATCATGTTAGCCTTGTAATCTATAAGTTTTTAATTTGATTCGAGTCATAAAATCATGTTAGTCTTGTAATCTATAATAATTTTTTTAATATCTGATCGAAATGTAGAGCTTCAGTATAGTTTTACAGGCTTACAATTTTATGAAGTCGTAAGAAAGTTCAGAAAGTTTAACTACATCAAAATTGGGTGAGTTTTTTAAAATTGTATGACCACTTAAGTTGATCGGTGATTTTTCGCATTTACAATGAATATTAAGTGTTCATGTGCAGGGAATGCTGATTCTGGTTTACAGTTTTCCTTTTGAAAATTGTACGGATTCCTATGAAACCGACTATTTTTGATTGATCTGAATTTCCTGTGTTATTTTCGAAAGTTGCAATAAAAGTTGAAGTATATGTTTTTGATATAGGAAAAAACAGATTTTGAAGGGATCTGGAACCCTTTAACAAAAAAGAGCAAGGCTGCAGAAAAGACAGCAAGCAGCCAGCGAAAAAGACCAGCTCCAAAACAAGACCAATTAAGATTTACATTTTACACTTTTCTTGTGGGAGCGGAGAGTCATGTCGAAAGATGGCCAAGAGGATTTATCTTTTTTGCCCTTAACAATGATCCAACCATCTTCCACTTGCACCGCCTTACCGTGCCACGCCAGCTCGCTACTTTCATGAAGATGAAAGCCAACAGCCAAAGCATTAGGGGAAACATCTTGATTCCTTTGCACAGATAAAGACTTTTCTGAAGAGCCACCAGAAATGGAAGCCGATGCACTTCCACCTAAAAGGCAGCCGTTGACTCAATAGGGATTCCTTAGCAACCCCGCCATTCTGATCAGCACACAAAGTCCAACCTCACGATCTTTAGGGGTTTCAACATGATGTTCAGTTTCAACAACCCCACCAAAGAGACATCCGAATAGCAAGGAGTTGGAATCACTTTGTGTTTATATAACAAATTGTCGAATCGCCCGATGGGCTTCCAAGTCCGCCTGTCCAAATACATTATAGCGGGAATGTGGAATTATTTTGCAATTTGCACACAAATTAAATGTCTGCGGAATGCCCCCGAGATCTTGAAAATTATTACCGAAATTATAGAAATTTCATGCACGAATGCACAATTTTCAAATTATTTTCGTGCACCGAACCTTCGAAATCCCGCCACTTTGCAAAGGGATTCTGTAAAGCAAAAGTTAGAGGTACAGTTAATACAGCGGAATTCCAGATGCAGTCATATAATTTGTATACAAATTGTTCCTTCATAGATTAAGGCAGAGGCATCTGTTCTTGCTAACTTCCTCAACGCCATGAATATGTTCACAAAAGGATCTGCAGAAAAGGATTTTGCATCTTCAAGCAAATGAAATTGGAGAGTATAATTATGGACTTTTGAAAACTTTGCCCGCACTATCCGCAGATTATAAGTTAGCATGGGAAGCACCCTTCAGACCTTGTGTGGGCAGAATTTTAGGGCTCGGTGGTCTCAAATGTTGGGACTGTATTCACAGCGGGCATGGATTGTCATATGCAATGTCCTTCTTGAAGATCCTTAGGCAGTTAAATAGTCAAATGGTACTGATGAATTAACATGAACACTTTCAATCTAGGTCATTCCTTGACGTTTATCATTTGTAATTTTCTCGGAAGTATTTATCCTGATACCAAACCACTCTGTTATATAGGCGTACAAAATATGAAATCAAAGATGAGATACTTGAATTGTTTGACAAAATGCCTAAAAGCAGCTGATTTACAAAATGGATTTGTAAAACGAGTTTTTAAGTACGTACAACTATGCAAGATACATTTGTATAGAAGCTCAGACAAAGGACGTCGGTCGAAGGATTAGAAGCAAGCAAACTGAAAATGGTGAATTTTGAATATACAGTCAAACTGTGAGGGGTACACAACAGGTGATATTATCAGCGGAATCCAATGTTGAAGAAGTTGTATTATAAATATAATTTAATTATTTTAATATACACTAATTTTAATTTTTATGTTTTAATCTAGATATTTGTGAAGTTATTAGTGGGAGAAGTTAAGAGGGTTAAAAAGAGAAAGTTGAATAATCATTTATCTATATTCTATAAAATTTGAATTACAAGATAGACTTTTGATCTGTATAGAGCAAGGAGATAGAGATTTTGTTTTTGATTTTTGAGAAATGAGAGGAATGTTTGCTAGACTCAGTGCCTTGTCTACTCTTCATTGATTTTATGCTATTTTTAAGTTCAGTTGAAATTGTTTCTTTATCTTTTTTGGTAGTCTGATATGAATGTAATCAGTTAAATCTTCATTCACATTTTAAAGGTGTATATAAAATTAAATTAATTTTTCTATTTAATTTTGTATATATATATTTTTTCCCTATCTTTCTTGTTTGCATGCAAGCAATCTTGAATGATCTTCTAGGTTAAGTCTACCTAAAGTTTGCCTTTTTTTGGGTGCCCTTTTAGTATGTTTTGATAAAAAAACTTCACAAAAAACTCAATGCAATCCTATAAAGTGTACACCATTAACATAGTATTTAGTCTTGGTTTTCAATAATGGGCAATCTCACCCTTCTTTAGGAGGGGTTTTTACCTTTATAATTGTTGGGAATTAGTAAGTGCCAATTCACTTATCGACATAGTGTATACAAGATCACATCTTGTTAGACATTATTGTAGATTTTGAAGTCCATTCTCACTAGTGATTCTATCAAAATCAATTATCCATATCTATATATATATATATTTTTGGGTTTATATTTTGATACACAATCAATGTTTGACACAATACATTATCCAAAATCTAAAGAGGAAGATACACACATTCTTATCCCTTCACCTTTATTTGATTACACTTATATTTTATGTCTTATAATAGAATTAGCTAAATGTGTTAATTTAGGTTTGAATTATAATTGAAACATTATGTTGTAGACCTAGATTAATCTATAATAAAAGGACATTAGCTCCTTTCAATACACTAAGGATTCACTTTCCATCTATATTTTGGTGAACCTAACATATCCTACACCCTCTAGGGTTGTACCTTAGGGTTTGTACTTCTACCTTACTATTTTAGATATGACAGTGTGATTCATTTCATTAGTTATAATAGATATAAATTAGTCCATGTTTGGATTTCATTTATTTCCCTTGTGCCTAGGGTTTGGATTTCATATACCCCTCCCTTCATCCATTACTTGTTGATTATTATATATTTCAGTATGGATCTTTATGAACCTTTATTTTAGGTTTACCTTCACATATATTTCAAGGATCATAAGGTGATTTCACATTTTATTAAATTTCATCCTTTAATCCTTGATGATATTGTTGTGATTTTCCATAGATAATGCTACATGTTCATGCATGAGATTGTTGAATACCAAATTAGGGTATGTGCACCAATCTATGACACAAAAAATATGCCACTTTTGATATTTTACTCGAAATGACCATTTGGTGCTCACCAAATGGCTTGGGTGACCGAGCCTAAGGCTTGGTATTTCAAAATGCAACTCATTTAGCAAGTGCCAAATTTGGTGCTAGCTAAATGAAGTGCATCATTTGGCGAACACCAAATTTGATGCTCGCCAAATGTGAAGTATGAATTTTTGGAATGCATTTTTTTCTCTTTCTTTTTTTCTTTGTCTTTGTCTTTGTCTTTGTCTGCCAGGGAAACTACATACATGAAATAAACATTTAACTATAAGTTGACATTTACATATGAACATTTAATTTCTTATAATTTGAGTTATATTTCATGTATATATTTTAAAGATGTTTGAGAGTGGTTTAAGATCTCTTTGTGTTATAATGCAAATTCTAGTTTTTGGAAGATCTTATAATTGTTCAAACTTAGTCAAATTTTAGTAATAAGGTCAAATTTCAGTAATCAACAAGTTGTATCATCTTTCTCTCTCGTGCTCATTTTCATCTCTTATTCTCTATACCTTTCTCTCACTATCTCTATCCCCCCTCTCTCTCTCCCTCTCTACACCTTCCTCCTTACCTCTCTACTTCTCTCTATCACATATCTCTCTCTCTCT
>VDFB02110412.1:124178-146154 GCA_007258455.2 Sequoia sempervirens
CAAAGAGCAGTATATATAGTTAGCATTCCCACCTCTTGGTAAGCAACAACTGAAAATATTTTGAATATGGGGGAATGATGTTGCATCAATGATTAATCTCGGCCATTGTAATATAAAAGTTTCAGGCCATAGCATTTGGTCACCTCCCATCTAGGTGCATCCCTTGCGAATGATAATAGTGGTCCTGTGCAAACAAGTGTCATCACCCAATATAAGCAGTTAGAACACTTGGCAACATCTCACAGGCCATGGTTCACTTCATCCTCCCTTTGTTGAAAGCTTGTGTTGTGATGACATGTAGCAACAATGTTTACTGTAGACACCGCTTGTGGGGCTCGCCAAATCCTTACGCCGATGAGATCTACATGGCACATGGGCAGGGCCCAATGAGGAAGTGAAGGGAAGCAATTAAAATAACCCATGGTGAAGACATGTGGGAGCATAGCGGGAGCCGGTAGAAGAGAAAAGGAGAGAATTCCCTTGGATAGCGCTAAGCAGACACATGGTGGAGGCCGTGATCATTTATCAAAAAGGGCTGATGATGTTCATTGAAGGCATGGGCCAATAATTAGCAAAAAAAACCTGAAGGGAGCATGGTTAATTTTGTATTCACAGCCACACTTCCAAAAACAACAAGCAACCTTGGCAATTAGCGCTAGCACACCAGGTCGGCCAAACCTGCACTAAAACTAATAAGCAACCACATACATGCCTCTCAAAGTTTGTAAACACCATGTGGACCACAAATCAACACCAAACAACACACTGGAATATTTTAACATCAACATACTACTCCACAACACTTTCACAACCACCTATAAAACAAAGAATGCCTTCATCCTGCACATCAGGGTGCACTACCATTGAACTCCAACACAAGAACTAAACTCGCAGAGCAACTCAACACCATAAAATCAAATGAAAAGTAGATACAAATAATATAAGCATGTTCCCAAATTCGCAAGACGAGAAAATTCAACGCGGAGAAATGCAAAACAATCTCATTTCTCCTAGACAACCTTATGTTGGAATTGTTGCCTCAATCTCACAGGCTGGAACCTCCGGAAGAGCAAAGTTGGTGTGACATTTCTTTAGTCTAGCCGACTGGCAGTTTGGGAACCTTGTGAAATATTCTGGTTGTTGTGACCTTGCAAAAGTCTTGCCGAACATTTTCACTTTGAAGTCTATCGTTGTGACATAAAGCAGTCGTTGAAACTTCTCACCACGTGGAGATCTCTAGCCGACAGGCCATTCAATCGGGTGTCGGGGAGACTTATAGCGACCAGGGGCTTCAGAGTGATTTCAACACTCAGGAAGAAGTCCCAGCAAAATTGGAAGGTCTTGTCGACAGGGATACACATTGAAGTCATCGGGATAACCTATGGCGGCTCGGTGAGAAGTCTTATCGAAAGTAACATGTCTCAGAGATAGTGTTGGAGCTTTTGGGGAAACCCTTGGGTGATCGGTAAGAAGTCTTACCGATAGTGATATGTCTCATTGACGGACACTTGGAGTAACTTAAGTATTTCGGTGTGAAGTCTCAGTGATGAAGGATTGTCTTGGCGACAATGTAACTCTCAAAGACATCAGGGAGACCCTTGGCCGAAAGACTTGTTTCAATATGATGTCTCATCAAATATCAGAAGTCTCGCCGACAGCACGTGGGGTCATCGGTTCGGTGTGACTCTTGGCGAGCAGTGGTTTCAGGATAACTTGGAAGCCTCGGTAATAAGTCTTGCCGAAGATTGATTCTCTCGCCGACACTGGAACACATCGGTATGACTTGAAGGCTTTGGTATGAAGTCTTTGGCGAAAGCAGTAAGTCTGGTTGACAAGATTGAATCAGGGTGACTTGGAACTTGCGGGGTGATGTCTTGGCGAAGGGTACTTGCCTTGCCAATAGGAATTCAATGGACGTCAGAAGTTTCGGTATGACTTTGGAACCACGGTGTGATCTCTTGGCGAATGTGGAATGTCTGGTTGACAGTGACATCGATATAACATAAAGGGCTCGATATGATCTCTTAGTGAATGACTAAAGTCTTGGCGACTAAGGAACACTTCAGAATGACTTATGAGCTCGGTGTAATGTCTCATCAAATGGAAATTGTCTCACCAATGAGAATGTTGAGGTCGATGCAAAATGGATATTAGTAAGATGTCTTGGTGACAAGGGGAAGTTTGAGCGATAGCTTGTGAACTCGATGTAATGTCTTGCCGATGGGGTTGACTCTTGGTGATAGATGTGCAATCGATCCTGTGGCATCGGGGAGACACAGGTAGTGTCTCACCGACATGCCAACACAATTTGAATGCCCTTGACCGTTTGGATGACTATCCTACGTGGTGTGACCTGGATGTATTATCTTCCATGCAAGGAAGTGGAAATATCTACGTTGCTGAGCTGGATGATTCGACAGTTGTGATCTGACTATTGGAAACAAACCATTTTATAGAGCAAAAGTCGAAGAGAAGGAATACAGAGAAAACAATGCGAAGGTTGAGAGGATGGCTGGATGGACGAGGGCCTTGAGGCCTAAACAGAGGAGAAGAGAGAGCTCCTGATCAAGAAGCATGTTTCTAATTTATCTTAAGTTGATCTGCACTGTATATGTGATGATATTGTAATTGTGCGAAGGTTGTTTAGTTTGAGAGGGTGATAAAAAACTGTACAGGGATATCTGTTGCTACCAGTTGTATCCAGAATGAACAAGATGTAATCTCTGAAAAGGCTAAGAGGCTGAAATTGTATTGTAACCATTTTGTTGCTGAATAATACAATGGCTCGATCTTTGGAGTGTGGGGTTTTTTATCCGAAAGGATTTTCCCCACGTAAATATTTGTGTTCTAGTTTTCTGTTTCATCTTTCATGTCTGTTGGTTTGTGTAGTAGAATCTATTAATGCTTGCTATTGAATTTACATGTGTTTCTCTTAGATGGATCAATGTGGGAAATAAACTGTATTTTTCCGCATTAGGACATAGTTGTTCATGTCTTTGATGTAACCTAATCGAATGAAAGTTACCTAAGGCACTACTGTTTGGAGTTTTCATTAGATGCTCTCCACAAGATTTCCTTACAAGTGGTATCAGAGCCTTCTTTTGGTTGTTGGTTCTGGATATTTCTCCTGTGAAGATTTCTTAGCTTGATAGGTTGGGAGAAATCTGGAGGAATGGACTGATGTATTGATCCTTTGATGAGTGGAAGCCTTGTGGTATTCTGAGACAACATGCAACTTGAAGGATGGTCAAGATGAAAATGGGATTTGATCATGTTTTGATCTGTATCTCTTGGCTGGTAGATATATAACCTTGGAGTATGAGGTGGATTTTCTTACTCTGTGGTTGTGTAGCAGTAAAGCTTTCATATTGGTGTCTGTGTGACAGGCTCCTGGGTGATATGGAGAAGCCTAGATTGTTTCTCAGTCATGGAAGAGAGTGCTTATGCTAGGTGGTGGTTCCTGGTGCTGGAAAGCACCGTTTCCTATTAACCTCGAATGCTTGAAGGCTATGGAGTTAATCATTAGATGATTTGCAAGCTTCTTAAATAGCTTTTCTCTCTTTCTCGGATGCATGTACATGGTGGTGGTTTAAAGTTGGCCTAAAAGGGGCCTGTATTCTCTTGAACTGCTGTTTTCTTTCTAAGGATAATTTGTAATTGCATGGCTCTGTGGTTTTTCAGGTTTTACATGGTTAAGCAAAACTTGTGATCATGTGGAGTTGTTGTTAAGCTATTGTCTAGACACTGGCCTTTTGGGTATTGCTGGATGAGATAGTTGCAGGTTTGCATGCATGCTTGGTGCATGGTTTTGAGGAGGTATGACTCCTCTGCATGGGAGTGTTGGTAAGTGTTTTGTCACTCAACATTCTTGTGGTAGTGCTTGTGGGTTCCTTGATTATGGCACTCGTTGTGGACATGATTGGAAAATAAGATTTGGCATGATCTGGTGTTTGAGTCACGTCTACGTGGTTATTCTCTTTGATATCTTAGTATTGTAGTTTTCAATGTGATAATGGGTTTGCATGTTCAATGGTTGTGATCTACGAGTTATGCAGTTGATGGATTAGCTACCCATTGGCTGCAGTGAGATAACTTGGATGTGGACTGTCTTTATCCACGAGGTTGATTCATTGATGGTGCAGATTTGTTAGCTGGCCTTGTCTATGGTCACTTGTGCATTGGTGTGATTGTTTTGAGATGAGAGGATGGATATTCTAGAGTACCTGAATAGTCAGTTATGGGAACTTGTAGCAGGTGGTCATGATGCTTGGAGAGCTCGGGTGTCACGTTTCAGTGGGAGCTCTAGCAATGACTATGGATTCATCACATGGTGGTGAATGGTCTTCTTTAGTGTTGCAGAAGGGTTCTTTCATTTTTGCATGGACATTATTTGAAGATGTTCAACATCTTGGAACCATGGAGGATGCTTGGAGTCTTTGGATAAGGTGTTGGTGGTGCTTGATAGGTGATGTTGGTTTTAAGTCTATTTGCTTTATGTCATGGTATACTCTTGCTTGTGCACTAGAGTTTTGGCATTGTGCATTGTACTTGAGACAATGGTGAGGTCACTTAAAGCATGGAATCTCCTATGGGGATGTGTAGATCATGATGTCATGATAAGTTCCTGATTCAGATGATTGGAGCTTTGATAGTGGTCTGGTAATTCTCTGTGTATTGAGTGCTTTGATTATTTGCTTGATACTTCGTGATAGTGCAGTAATGCAGTTGAAGTTTAGCATGAGATGATTGGTTGCTAGTACTCATGGATACATGAAGAATAAGGTGAGGCTGTCTTTCTCTTATGAGAGATGTGTTCCTGCTTGTTACTCTTGTTAAATTTTATTAGCAGAAAGTACGAGAAGCCTACACCTAGGTTGAACGTGAGTTCAATAAGAGACCTATGAGGAGATTTCTCTTGGATTAATTATGATGGCTTATATCTATTGAAGGAGTATTCTTGTTCCCACTCTTGGTCTACTCGATAGTTTATCTGAGAGGTATTTGGCTCATTATATCTTTCAGATGTATTTTTTGTTTCACTTTCATAATATGGATCTTGAATTAGTTTAACATTTGGTTCTAAAGGATTCATAGTGAAAGTTGTACAGTTTGTTTTATCTCCTTGAGCTTTTGTGTTATGTCATTTATTGATGAGAACTGGTAGGAGATATTGTATGGGCTGATTTCCTGAAATGGGAAATGTTTTAGATCTTCTTTGAGAAGCTTACATCCATATTGATTACATGATATTAGAAGTAGGTTTTGGTGATTGAACGGATGGATGTTGTTAAGGCTTTCTTTTGGGATGTGAAGAAGATCATTCTTGACACAACTGGCTGTTAGAAGAGTATGTAGGAGGATGTTCTACAAGAAGATGATGGGCATAGTTTCTTTCTATGGCCATGAAGGTTTGTAGTGAGAGAAATTTTTCTTGTAGCAGTTTGTTGCAGGTTGTGCATGTCATTGTGGATATTTCCTTGGTACTACATGGTCACATTTTTCTATGTGCTGTAATTGGTAAACTTGTGATGTCTTTGGATTACTCGGACAGTGGGAGTTCCTGTTGTGTTTGGTCTTCTTCGATTGGTTGGCACTTGGAGCTTGCATTCACTATTGATGGGTTGTTTTTGGAGCAACATGAGTTTAAATATGCTTATACCTTTAAGGTATGTGAGATTGGATGGTATAGCACAAGTTGTGGGTGCTATTTTCAGTCACATGGGTTTATCAGTTGGATGGGAGCAATCAGTTAGGATTGTTGTTCTAACTAATGTTTTGTATCTTGTTTCTAGAGAATGACTTCACTATTGTGTTCTGTTTGAAGCTTTGAAGTTGATATTGCTTCTGTATAGCTTTTGAGCATAGTGAAGGGGTAGCAGTATCTTGTTGGAGGTATCATTGGAATCTTTTGCTTGTGTACATTGGAATGGTGCTTATACACCTTGGATTTGTATCCTTCTTCCACAGGTGGCATGTTGGAAGATGATAGGATTGTTGCTTGAATGGTGAACATCTTGGATGTTGGAGAAAAATTCTTGATGGAGCATCAGAGCATGTTGAGATCTATGTGGTTCCCTGGAAGGCTGGGATCGGTTGTTTTGTTGGACAGTGAGTTGCATTTGGATGCCTGTTCTTTGTTGCAGATTGTCTAATGGACTGTTATCTGTGGAATCATGTTGATTGGGTGTCTTGAGTATTGTCGGGTTTGAATTGGTGGAGCTAGTGTGGTCCTAGTTTCTAGTTGCTTTGAAGGTGCCTGTGTGATCTTCGTCAAGTGGGAGATTGTTGGAATTGTTGCCTCAATCTCATAGGCTGGAACCTCTGGAAGAGAAAAGTCAGTGTGACATTTCTTTGGTCTGGCCGATTGGCAATTTGGGAACCTTGTGAAATATTCTGGTTGTTGTGACCTTGCAGAAGTCTTGCCGAACGCTTTCACTTTGGAGTCTATCATTGTGACATAAAGCAGTCATTGTAACTTCTCACCACGTGGAGATCTCTGGCTGACAGGCCATTCAATCGGGCGTTGGGGAGACTTATAGCAATCAGGGGCTTCAGAGTGATTTCAACACTTAGGAAGAAGTCCTAGCGACATTGGAAGGTCTTTCCAACAGGGATACACATTGAAGTCATCAGGATAACCTATGGCGGCTCGGTGAGAAGTCTTACCAAAAGTAACATGTCTCGGCGACAGTGTTGGAGCTTTCGGGGAAACCCTTGGGTGATCGGTAAGAAGTCTTACTGATAGTGATATGTCTCATAGACGGAAACTCGGAGTAACTTAAGGATTTCGGTGTGAAGTCTTAGTGATGAAGTATTTTCTTGGCGACAATGTAACTCTCAAAGACATCGGGGAGACCCTTGGCCGAAAGACTTGTTTCGATATGATGTCTCATCGAATATCAGAAGTCTCGCCGACAGCACGTGGGGTCATCGGTTCGGTGTGACTCTTGGTGAGCAATGGTTTCAGGATAACTTGGAAGCCTCGATAAGAAGTCTTGCCGAAGGTTGATTCTCTTGCCGACAATGGAACACATCGGTATGAAGTCTTGGCGAAAGCAGTAAGTCTGGCTGACAAGATTGAATTGGGGTGACTTGGAACTTGCAGGGTGATGTCTTGGCGAAGGGTACTTGTCTTGTCGATAGGAATGCGATGGATGTTAGAAGTTTCAGTATGAATTTGGAACCACGGTGTAATCTCCTGGCGAATGTGGAATGTCTGACCGACAGTGACATCGATATAACATAAAGGGATCGATATGATCTCTCAGTGAATGACTAAAGTCTTGGCGACTAAGGAACACTTTAGAATGACTTATGAGCTTGGTGTAATGTCTCATCGAATGGCGATTGTCTCGCCGATGAGAATGTTGAGGTCGATGTGAAATGGATATTGGTAAGATGTCTTGGTGACAAGGGGAAGTTTGAGCGATAGCTTGTGAACTCGGTGTAACGTCTTGCCGATGGGGTTGAATCTTGGTGATAGATGTGCAATCGATCTTGTGGCATCGGGGAGACACAATTAGTGTCTCACCGACATGCCAACATAGTTTGAATGCCCTTGACCATTTGGATGACTGTCCTACATGGTGTGACCTAAACGTATTATCTTCCATGCAAGGAAGTGGAAACATCTACGTTGTTGAGCTGGATGATTCAACAGTTGTGATCCGACTGTTGGAAACAAACTGTTTCATAGAGCCAAAGCCGAAGAGAAGGAATACAGAGCAAACAATGTGAAGGTTGAGAGGTGGGATGGATGGCCGAGGGCCTTGAGGCCTAAACAGAGGAGAAGAGAGAGCTCCTGATCAAGAAGCATGTTTCTGATTTCTCTTAAGTTGATCTGCACTGTATATGTGATGATATTGTAACAGTGCGAAGGTTGTTTAGTTTGAGAGGGTGATCAGAAACTGTACAGGGATATCTGTTGCTACCAGTTGTATCTAGAATGAACAAGATGTAATCTTTGAAAAGGCTAAGAGGCTGAAATTGTATTGTAACCATTTTGTTGCTAAATAATACAATGGCTTGATCTTTGGAGTGTGGGGTTTGTTATCCGAAAGGATTTTCCCCACGTAAATCTTTGTGTTCTAGTTTTTTGTTTCATCTTTCATGTCTGTTGGTTTGTGTAGTAGAATCTGTTAATGCTTGCTGTTGAATTTACATGTGTTTCTCTCAGATGGATCAATGTGGGAAATAAATTGTGTCTGTTTCCACATTAGGACATAGTTGTTCATGTCTTTGAGGTAACCTAATCAAATGAAAGTTATCGAAGGCACTACTGTTTGGAGTTTTCATTAGATGCTCTCCACAAGATTTCCTTACACCTTCTTCATAGGGAAATACTATGTCAAACACATCTTTCACTGCTGTATAATATAGAACCTAAAACTTTGGATATAACACCTATAAACACCTCCGATGACCACATCCAAACTGCGTAGGGATATCTTCAACCATGAAGAAATGTGGAGCACAACACTGAACGTGCACCTTTGTCAAACTGCACACTCTTTTATTTAAATTTTCTCAAAAGCACTTGGAAAGCAAGTGAATTGACTATATAAACAACACTACAAAAACCTTCTCATCATGAATACACTAGATATTGACATCAAATCATGATATATATGACAACATAGTGAAACACACTTCAATGATTCCAATAATCAATCAAACCACAACACATCCACACTTGACACTGATGAAAATAATAACAACCATCTTCCAACAATCTCCCCAACTGTACTAGAGGTTGACATCAATGACAACACCAAAAACCTTCCAACACATAGAAGGTATTCATAATGTCAAAATGGCTATTTTATAAAGTACCATTAGTACATTTAATTATTGAAATATGCTCAATTTTATGTTTGTGATGAAGATATTGAAAGAAACATTTAGACTCATGGTCTCCATCCTTAATAATGTAAAGTTGAGAATAAACTTGAGTACCTTTTCCTTTATAAAATGCTATTTTTAGATATAGAAACTCATTATTGTGAGGAGATAATGTGAGGATTATAGGCAATATGTACGCCCATGTTCAAGTCGACCTTTTATATATTTCTCAAGTCTGACATTTTGCATCAACTCTCCACTCATAATCACAAAGGAAGGTGGTATACCTAAGAATAGTTATTGCTCACCAACTAATCCATTTGTCATGTTGCATTTTTGGCTCAACATTCTAAATAGCTAAGAGCCTGTCCATGCAATCTAAGTTTTTGAGATGGGTAACATTCAATTCATAGGGAAGGTCTTTGGAAAGGGAGATGCTACTTGAGAGGGATAGAATGTTGAGGATGGGAAGGTGGTTAGAAAGAGTGGATGAGAGATCTAAATTTATTAGACAACCAAATGGGGAAGTTAGGATAAATGTAGAAGTGGTCCAACCAACTAATTTTTCTTAATGTTCCTTACTTGTAGTTTTTCGACGTGAAGCAATGAGGTATATTAAGCTTGATTTTACCCAAGAGATGGTCATGAACTCAGAGAGAGTTTTGAGCCAGTGTCCAAGATTCCAATTCAAAGTGACATAAGCGAGAAGATCCATCTCAACTATGGTTAGAAGGATGCTCCACCATATTAAAGTCACCTCCCAAAATCCACTCAACATTGTGAAGAAGAATACAAAAGAAAATTCCAAAGTAAGGTTCTCCCAATAGGAGAATAGGAGCATATGCAGAGAAAAACTCCATAAGTGCACCATTAATGAGGGTAGGAGCCCAAACACAATGGTTGTCAAGATTAGATCCAAAAGCCGCAATATGCTTAGCTATCCAAGGGTTTCGAAAGGTCAAAAATTGCAACACCACCACCATCAACATGGTTGGTATGAAGAAATTGAGAATCACTCCAAATAGAAATGAGGGTAGAACCAAAATGAATTGCACTAAATTTCACTTCATGAAGCATAAGGAAATCATTCTAATTAATCTAGATAGAATATTTGACATGATATTTATGAGCGGGGTTGTCAAGCCCTACATGTTCCAAGATTTAATTTTTTACTTTATTTGGAAGAGTATAAGATATTTTCCTCAATAGATTGGAGCATATTAAATTAATTCACTAGAATGCAATTTTGAATGTCCATAATGAGATCTTGTTCAAGGGAATCTAATGGAAATATTCACCAAGAGGCTCTTGTGAAGGATGTTGGGATTGATTTCTTGTAGAGATATTAGGTTGCGGTGGCAAGATTGTTTTAAAAGAGGTTTTTTCAAGGAGAGAGGCTTCCTTCCTTTTCGAGTCTCTAGACTACAACATTATCACTAGATATATTTATTTGAATTAATTTCAAGTGGGAATGGTGGTTGGTGGGGAGAGGTGGGGGAGGAGGGATAAGGTTCAGGGTTGGGAGTGTGAGGATCCTTGTGTAGGATTGGAGGAGAGGGGTGAGAGAGTATAGTAGGATTATGAAGTTCACCATTAGATGTTGGAGCAACAACACGAAGGTTATTTGGTGGTAGTTGAATTGATTTGGGTTTATAGAGAGGGTAGTCACACATGAGGTGGCCTTCCCTATGGTAGTAGAAGAACATATTAGGTTTATTAAGATAGCTAATGCATTAATAAAATTCAAAACTAGGTCCTAGTAGTTTAATAGAGTTGGGAAGAGGTTGAGTTAGGTACATTTCAATGCAAGCCCTAGGATGAGAACATAGGTTAGTCTATTTTTTAGATTGTTGTTTACACCACAAAACTTTGCCTCGTTGAGCTATGATGTCTTGCAAGGGTGAAATACTAGGTTGAGGAAAGGAAACTCAACCTATATAGGATATTTGGATTTAGTAAATTCTTTTTGGGTGAAAATCAAGGTCCTCAACTTGCACATAACAAGTTTGACCACAAATAATCCAAGATCCATATTCAAGCACCACATAATCATGGTTAGGGTCAGAAAAGGTACATGCCACATATCCTCTACCCAAACCCCTAAAGGGTTCAATTACCTAGCCCTTGAGTTCCTAGTTATTGTGAGCCTCTTTAAAATTTCTTGTTTTGATAGGATGTCTATGAGAAAAATAGAATAATGGTTTTTGCTTTGCATTCTAAAATAACATCAATGATTTCATCGAGAAATTTAAATGAAAACATTTTACCTTCTTTCTCTAAGTTGTCCTATGCTTAAGTAGTTGTTGAGTGTTGTGCTAGTGCAGTTGAATTCGAGTCATCAAAAGTTGTGGGTTCTTGTTCTTGGGAAACACACTTGTAGACTTGGTGTCCACGATCTCCATGATCATCATAGGGTCAAATGTAGGATCCAAAGAGTTTCCTCCTTTGGATTTATCTACATCAAATCCACCATGTTCCCTTGCTTTCTTTTTCATAATTCTTCGTCTGATTTTGTGTGCTAAGTGGCCTCAAGGGGTCACATACTAGGATGACTTGGATTCTTGCTATTTTTCCAACATAGATAGTTCAATGAGATTAGATTTCCACTCTAATAGAAGGTTAGGGTTAGAGTTAAAAAGCATTTTCCTGAAGGCCATCCTTCTTGTGTCATCTTTTAATTTCATTAATAAATAAAATTTTAATACTATAGACAACATTTATTTATCCTCAAGCTATAGATTCAATTTTTTGTCTCTAATACTTACTATTCCTTTTAATTTTTTTTAAATATTTGAATGGATTCTAACATGGTGTAAGCATTACTAAGATGCTCACTAAAAAATTGTTCTCAAAACTTCAATGACGCTTACGATGCATTATCTACTTTTTTTGGTAATTTTATTAATATATAAATGAAGATTAGCTATAAAATAGAACTAAAATTTGTTTAATGTACCATCCTCTTGCACATGTGCTAATACAAATCAAACAATTCCCTCATTAATAGGGTATGAGAATAGGACTCAAAACAACAATTAATTAAATGGATCCCCTCTACAAAGGTAAAGATCAAATTAAATTATCATGGTCCCTCAAAAGGCAATCCAAGAAAATTAGCCTCACTTTCCTATAGTAGGATCACAATGGAATGCTACTAGCATCCTCTTCTTTTCTCTCCCACACCATAAAAGGAGGAAAAATTCTAGGCTTGGTAGATGGTGTACACCTTGCCAAGTCCTACGTTGTCAACAACTTAATCAAGGAAGGAGATTATCATCTAGTCATCAACACTTTGAAAGGAGTACCCTAAGTCAAAAAGTCCAATGCTTACTTAACCCATCTCTGGATTTGTTTCTATACTTTATAACCACATCATTCTTACATTTATTTTTGAGAAGCAAATTGCTTGATAGATAATTCAATTAATGTAGTGAGATGGTTTTGGAAGATTTTTAAAAATACCAACAATTGGGAAGGAATTTTATTTATAAGAGGAATGAATAGCATGGTAGAGGATTTTCTCCTACAAGGTCTTGGATAGAGCGACAAGAAAGGAGTTGCTACTAAGTGCAACATAGTTGACATCATTAGCGATGAGTTTCTTAGTCAACTAACAACATTTTCTATTACCATATAAATGTGACAATTGCTAGATGAGACTGCCCTTTCCCTTGTTTCTCTCCCTTTGGTATATAAGCTTATAGATATCTAGAATATCTACCACTTAGGGCTTATCATTTTAGATTTGGATGAAGGTTTGGGATTTCTTAAGCCAAAAGCTTTAGAGGTGACCATGTTAGATTGGTGTCCATAAACTTAAGAAAAAGATAAGGGCCTTGCTTCAAGTCCCCTTACATATTTGGAGGAATGCTTAATAGATTTTGATAGTCAAACTTAGATACTATGAAATGCAATTTGTTGTCCTTAACAATAGTCTTCCAAAAATGATCCATTGTAATAAAATCAAATCCTCCTTGGTCTCGTCATCCTCTCCACCTTTTCATTCACTAAAATGTAACATATTCATGAATGGAAGTGTTATCCTAATATCAAAGAAATCCTTGTAGGCCCACCTAGAGCTAATAATTTGTTAATCCAGATGGATAAGCGTATTGATTTCTTTTCTAGTATTAGTTTTATTCTTATTATCAAGATGAACAATCTTGAATTTTTCTATCAAGGGATAAATTCTTGTTGTAATTTGAAGCACCTACCTTACTTTTCTTTCTTTTCATTAGTTGTACACTCTAGCAAGTCTCATACGAACAATCCACCTAAGTTAGACAAAATCTATAACAATGTTGACTTGGGTGGACTTACTTGTCTTTTGATCTGTGTTTAATCTCTAGTTAGACTATTTTGTACTCACAATTCTTTATTTTTATTAATGTTTGTGATAGTTATACTTAGAGTCCACCTTTTGGAAATATGCACTTTTCCCTCCTTTCTTTTCCCATTTCCTTTACTTTATATTTTCATTTTAAAAATGAGCACTCTGATGCAACCGCAATCCAATTAATAAAAATACAAATCTTATAAATTATTATAGGTGTGGAGGTGCCATTGAATTGTATACCAAAATCATTCTAATTGAGATCTAGATCTTCAAACTTAAATGCATGCATTAAGACCCTAATTTCATGTGCAGAGAGAGATTCTAAAACATTCAATTATACCATTCCATCAAAAGAGAAAGAAATTAAAGCATGGTAGAATCTAAGTCTGTATTCATCTAAGAATATATATTATATCAATAATTATGATTATGTATCCGTGTTACATCATATTTGCCCTTAAATAGATGATAGAACAATAATTTACAAGGACTTGATCAAGGCATAATAAACTTCCAAAACTTGTAATTCCTGATTCACTTTCGCAAGATATTTGATTTGGGACATGCATTGTATTCTTCCCATTTTTGACATTGACAAATTTTGAGGTATTCTCTAAATTAACACACGTCGATGAAATCGCTTTTCTGAAAGTCTTGGTGGCATTCCAGGTTGTATGTGAAAGCCCTTTCTCATTCAATCTTGATCAAGTTAAGAATCATCAATGGTTAGTCTCAGCTACAAGTGATTTTTAATTTAGAGTAAGAGTCGGTTGTCTGGAAGTATCATAAATTTGTTTGATTCAAGTCACAAAATCATGCTAGTCTTGTTTTTTATTCGATTTGAGTCATAAAATCATGTTAACCTTGTAATCTATAAGTTTTTTTTATTTGATTCGAGTCATAAAATCATGTTAGTCTTGTAATCTATAATATTTTTAAAAATATATGGTCGAAATGTAGAGCTTCAGTACAGTTTTACAGAGTTACAATTTTATCAAGTCGTAAGAAAGTTCAGAAAGTTTACTACATCAAAATTGGGTGAGATTTTTAAAATTGTATGACCACTTAAGTTGATCGGTGATTTTTCGCATTTACAATGAATATTAAGTGTTCATGTGCAGGGAATGCTGATTCTGGTTTACAGTTTTCCTTTTGAAAATTGTACGCGATTCCTAGGAAACCGACTATTTTTGATTGATCTGAATTTCCTGTCTTATTTTCGAAAGTTGCAATAAAAGTTGAAGTATATGTTAAATAGCAAGGAGTTGGAATCACTTTGTGTTTATATAACAAATTGTCGAATCGCCCGATGGGCTTCCAAGTCCGCCTGTCCAAATACATTATAGCGGGAATGTGGAATTATTTTGCAATTTGCACACAAATTAAATGTCTGCGGAATGCCCCCGAGATCTTGAAAATTATTACCGAAATTATAGAAATTTCATGCACGAATGCACAATTTTCAAATTATTTTCGTGCACCGAACCTTCGAAATCCCGCCACTTTGCAAAGGGATTCTGTAAAGCAAAAGTTAGAGGTACAGTTAATACAGCGGAATTCCAGATGCAGTCATATAATTTGTATACAAATTGTTCCTTCATAGATTAAGGCAGAGGCATCTGTTCTTGCTAACTTCCTCAACGCCATGAATATGTTCACAAAAGGATCTGCAGAAAAGGATTTTGCATCTTCAAGCAAATGAAATTGGAGAGTATAATTATGGACTTTTGAAAACTTTGCCCGCACTATCCGCAGATTATAAGTTAGCATGGGAAGCACCCTTCAGACCTTGTGTGGGCAGAATTTTAGGGCTCGGTGGTCTCAAATGTTGGGACTGTATTCACAGCGGGCATGGATTGTCATATGCAATGTCCTTCTTGAAGATCCTTAGGCAGTTAAATAGTCAAATGGTACTGATGAATTAACATGAACACTTTCAATCTAGGTCATTCCTTGACGTTTATCATTTGTAATTTTCTCGGAAGTATTTATCCTGATACCAAACCACTCTGTTATATAGGCGTACAAAATATGAAATCAAAGATGAGATACTTGAATTGTTTGACAAAATGCCTAAAAGCAGCTGATTTACAAAATGGATTTGTAAAACGAGTTTTTAAGTACGTACAACTATGCAAGATACATTTGTATAGAAGCTCAGACAAAGGACGTCGGTCGAAGGATTAGAAGCAAGCAAACTGAAAATGGTGAATTTTGAATATACAGTCAAACTGTGAGGGGTACACAACAGGTGATATTATCAGCGGAATCCAATGTTGAAGAAGTTGTATTATAAATATAATTTAATTATTTTAATATACACTAATTTTAATTTTTATGTTTTAATCTAGATATTTGTGAAGTTATTAGTGGGAGAAGTTAAGAGGGTTAAAAAGAGAAAGTTGAATAATCATTTATCTATATTCTATAAAATTTGAATTACAAGATAGACTTTTGATCTGTATAGAGCAAGGAGATAGAGATTTTGTTTTTGATTTTTGAGAAATGAGAGGAATGTTTGCTAGACTCAGTGCCTTGTCTACTCTTCATTGATTTTATGCTATTTTTAAGTTCAGTTGAAATTGTTTCTTTATCTTTTTTGGTAGTCTGATATGAATGTAATCAGTTAAATCTTCATTCACATTTTAAAGGTGTATATAAAATTAAATTAATTTTTCTATTTAATTTTGTATATATATATTTTTTCCCTATCTTTCTTGTTTGCATGCAAGCAATCTTGAATGATCTTCTAGGTTAAGTCTACCTAAAGTTTGCCTTTTTTTGGGTGCCCTTTTAGTATGTTTTGATAAAAAAACTTCACAAAAAACTCAATGCAATCCTATAAAGTGTACACCATTAACATAGTATTTAGTCTTGGTTTTCAATAATGGGCAATCTCACCCTTCTTTAGGAGGGGTTTTTACCTTTATAATTGTTGGGAATTAGTAAGTGCCAATTCACTTATCGACATAGTGTATACAAGATCACATCTTGTTAGACATTATTGTAGATTTTGAAGTCCATTCTCACTAGTGATTCTATCAAAATCAATTATCCATATCTATATATATATATATTTTTGGGTTTATATTTTGATACACAATCAATGTTTGACACAATACATTATCCAAAATCTAAAGAGGAAGATACACACATTCTTATCCCTTCACCTTTATTTGATTACACTTATATTTTATGTCTTATAATAGAATTAGCTAAATGTGTTAATTTAGGTTTGAATTATAATTAAAAAATTATGTTGTAGACCTAGATTAATCTATAATAAAAGGACATTAGCTCCTTTCAATATAGTGATATTAAGTTTCCACAATCCATGCTGTAGTTCATTAAAGTTTCTGGATTAGATTGTGTTGGAGTTTTTGCATCAACGTTTCAGATCACACTCCGTGATCCATCATTAGGATGGCAGAGAGAAAGAGGAGAAAAATGGTTGATTACAGACTATCACAAGATAAAAAGAGAGAGGGGGAGGAAGGGGTAGGAAGCACAAGGATCAAGGAACACAATAGAAAAAGGAAAATAAAAATTAACCAAAAAGAGAAAAAACTTACAAATTTTAAGAATGCAAATAAATATGCAAGAAAAGGAGCATGAAGATAAGAAAACTTAAAAAGGAACAACTTAAGATGCAAGGAAAAAAAGTAATAATAATAATAATAAAACAATAACTTGAGAATAAAAAGAAAACAATGGAAAAACTATCAACCATTAAGAAAAATGAAGGAAGTTATAAATGAACTATATAATATTAATAAAATCTATAATAATACTAGAAGGATACTTAAATATATAAATATGCTAATAATTAAAAACAAAAGAAAAATAGAAAATAAGAAGTTAAGAAGAATGGAGAATAAATATATCTAAATAAGAATGAAAATAAATAAACAAAAAGCTAATAAGGAAGAGAAAATAAATAAATAAACATTGACAAAAAATTAAGAAAAAAAAAAAAATTATAAATAAAGAAACACAGACAAAAACTTATTAAGAAAAAATAAATTAAGACAACTATAAAATTATGAAAAAATAAAAAAGAAAAAAAAAGAAAAGTAGACATAGAATAAACAACAAATACACTAGAAAAGAAAAGCAACAAAGAAAACAATATATATATACACTAGTGTATATATATATATATATATAAGTAAACTAAATACATGTGTAAAAGACTATATATGAAAATGTATGTAAATACAAAAATACAAAACTAAAACCTAGAAATAATTAAAAATTTAAAGAAATCTAAAAGAAAGAAATGTCAAGGCTAAAATATAAAAATTAAAAGTAAATAAATAAACTCAAAGAATTCAAAAAATAAAATCTACAAAGCACATAAAAGGAAATTAAAAAGGAAAAGAAAAACAAGGAGAGAAAGAGCCAAAAGAAGAGAAAGATAAAAGAGACAAAAAAACCCAAAGAGAAAATTAAAATGAAGAACATCTAATAACATAAAGGGACACCCTGAACGAAGAACCAAGAATCAACTCCAAGACCCCCAAAAGAAGCAACAAAAAAGGAAGAACCAAGCTACAAAAAGGAAGTGGAAGCAAAGAGGGCGGGAAGGAATAGGGGGAGAACACATAGAGAATGAAATAAAATACCACACCACCAAAGAAGACAAAGGACAAGGAGGGAAACACAAAAGGCAAGACTAAGGAGAGAGAATGGGTGAGAGGGGAGGAAAGGGAGGGATTGAACAAAAAGCCACAAGGGAAGAGGACAAAGCCAAGAAATAGGGAGAGAAGACCAGGCTAGGAATGAACTTGGTTACGAAGGTTAGAAAGCAAGGGTTGCCAAGCAATACTAAGACTGTAACCCTCATCCCGGTTAAGGTTGGAATTCTTATGGAAAGAGGACAAATGCTTGGGCATCAAATGCTTTTCAAATTTGTAAAATGTTAAATGTTCAAAATTGCATTGTAAAGGTCATGAGGTCATGAGTCAATCACAAATGTAATGGAAAAAGTGATGTAAAAAGTATTATTTGAATGTATTTAAGGTCATGGGTAAGTTCTAGGGGATCAAAGTTGAAAAACAATGTAAAACTTGCAATAATGCAATGTTGTCAAGTTACTAAATTGATCAAAATAGGAAGATTAAGAGTTAAAGAGGTAGTTGAACCGATGGAGGAAGTTGGTAAGTCAGTTGCAAGGAGGGAAAAGTTATAAAAATCATGCAAAGGTCGAGCAAAAGGATTCCATTGTATTCTTGAAGAGTTAGAGCAATAAAAAGTTCCCTGTTTTAGTTTTTTTCTATTTTTTTCTTGCATTTTTCACTGTTCCCGTGCTTGGTACGGCATATTACTTAATTGTACGAACTCCCAATTGACATGGTTGGAAAGAGGGCAGAGTATACTTTATTTTGGTGGTGATTTGACTTGTTTTCGTTAAGTATTAAGAAAGTTACATCAGTTTTAGTGAAAGAGGGTCTGGAATTTCTGAATCTTGAGTTTTGAGAGTCTAACAAGGTTTTCATCACTACTCCACCAATGTAGGTCAAGTAGATTGGTGGAGTAGGTTAGGGACAGGATATTAGATATGTTTTTATGATTATATGTGCAGGGGAAAGAATGAATAACATGGTGGAGTTGCTGCTCCAAGCTAAAATCTGAGTTTTTCCTCTTCAAGAATGGAGGTTTCAAGTAGGGTATTGAAGGATTTGAATGAGTAAGAGCTTGGAGATGTTTCCAAAGGCTTTGGAAGACATATTGAAGCATGTTTCAAGTGGTGGCCAGTGAAATAAAGGTTTGCAAATGTTTTATTCAAGAAACCCTCCTTATTTTGTGTTTTTTCACCCTACAAACAAGTGTTTTGTGGATCAGCTTATTTTTATAGTTTAAAATCCATGAGAATGGTGAAATCAGGAGTTTTGTGATATTTCCTATGACTTTTTTGAGGTTTTGAATAGTTTTGAGTAATTTGAAAGGGGTCTTCTTTGTAAATCTGGCCTATTTTAGTAGGTTTGGACAACATACAATTTGAGAAATTGAAGATTTCTTTGTAGCAGATTATTGAAAGCTTATGGTATGTGATTGTTGGTTGGAAAAAGCCTTTGAATCAGTGTTGATATGGTTAATATGCTTTGTGCTATTAATATATTCACCCGATTCAAGGGTTGGTTGGCTTTCTAGAGGTATATTGCCTTGTTTGCTAAAAATAGAGAATTTGCAAGGACAGTAAAAAAAGTATATTGTTAAATGCTTTGGGAACAGGTCCATTTGTGTTATTACAGGTGATTCTATGTCAGGACAAGGTGTGGAAGGTAGACTTTATGTTTTAAATGTCTTGGGCAAAGGTGGTGCAAAGTGAAAAGATGTATTTGGCTGCTAAGTGTAAGATGACTGCTAAAATAGTGATACAATAGCAAGAGTTTGGTTTGTTTTTATTAAAGTTATGATGTTTACAATGATTTAGTTGTCTGCAAGAAAGCAAGAAAGAATTCTCTATTGATGTTTTTCCTTGGTGAATGAGTGAGTTGGTGTTTATTTGATGTGCTATGACGTGGGTTGTTGAGTTGAAGCTAATGAACATGGTGAATGAATTCTGATTTTGATTGTAAAGACATAAAAATATGAGTTTGATTCTGATGTAAGTTGTTGTTTTCTTCTTTGATTGAGGATGGGATTGAGATCCCTAGTAAAATGTGTTGTTGAGAGTGGTTTGGTATGTTCCTCTGCATCACTTGTTCATATTTACTTATATATATATATATACACTAGTGTATATATATATATATATTGTTTTCTTTGTTGCTTTTCTTTTCTAGTGTGTTTGTTGTTTATTCTATGTCTATTTTTCTTATTCTTATTTTTTATTTTTTCATAATTTTATAGTTGTTGTCTTAATTTGATTTTTCTTAATAAGTTTTTGTCTGTGTTTCTTTATTTATAAATAATTTGTTTTTCTTAATTTTTTGTCAATGTTAAATATTTATTTATTTTCTCTTCCTTATTAGATTTTTGTTTATTTATTTTCATTCTTATTTAGATATATTTATTCTCCATTCTTCTTAGCTTCTTATTCTCAATTTTTCTTTCATTTTTAATTGTTAGCATATTTATATATTTAAGTATCCTTCTAGTATTATTATAGATTTTATTAATATTATATAGTTCATTTATAACTTCCTTCATTTTTCTTAATGGTTGATAGTTTTCCATAACTTTTTCTTTTTATTCTCAAGTTATTGTTTTATTATTATTATTAATTTTTTTCCTTGCATCTTAAGTTGTTCCTTTTTAAGTTTTCTTATCTTCACGCTCCTTTTCTTGCATATTTATTTGCATTCTTAATATTTGTAAGTTTTTTCTCTTTTTGGTTAATTTTTATTTTCCTTTTTCTATTGTGTTCCTCGATCCTTGTGCTTCCTACCCCTTCCTCCCCCCTCTTTTTTATCTTGTGCTAGTCTACAATCAATTGTTTTTCTCCTCTTACTCTCTACCATCCTGATGATGGATAACGAAGTGTGATCCGAAACGTTGATACAAAAAATCCAACACAATCTAATCTAGAAACTTTAATGAACTCCTTTCAATACAATAAGGATTCATTTTCCATCTATATTTTGGTGAACCTAACATATCCTACACCCTCTAGGGTTGTACCTTAGGGTTTGTACTTCTACCTTACTATTTTAGATATGATAGTGTGATTCATTTCATCAGTTATTTTAGATATAAATTAGTCCATGTTTTCATTGCTTTGATTTCCCTTGTACCTAGGGTTTGGATTTCATATACCCCTCCCTTCATCCATTACTTTTTGATTATTATATATTTTAGTATGGATCTTTATGAACCTTTATTTTAGGGTTACTTCACATATATTTCAAGGATCATAAGGTGATTTCACATTTTATTAAATTTCATCCTTTAATCCTTGATGATATTGTTGTGATTTGCCATAGATAATGCTACATGTTCATGCATGAGATTGTTGAATACCAAATTAGGGTATGTGCACCAATCTATGACACAAAAATATGCCACTTTTGATTTTTTACTCGAAATGACCATTTGGTGCTCACCAAATGGCTTGGGTGATCAAGCCTAAGGCTTGGTATTTCAAAATGCAACTCATTTGGCGAGTGCCAAATTTGGCGCTAGCTAAATGAATTTGGCAAACATCAAATTTGATGCTTGCCAAATGTGAAGTATGAATTTTTGGAATGCATTTTTTCTCTTTCTTTTTTTCTTTGTCTTTGTCTTTGTCTTTGTCTTTGTCTGCCAGGGAAACTATATACATGAAATAAACATTTAAATATATAAGTTGACAATTACATATGGACATTTACTTTCTTATAATTTGAGTTATATTTCATGTATATATTTTTAAGATGTTTGAGAGTGGTTTTAGATCTCTTTGTGTTATAATGCAAATTCTAGTTTTTGGAAGATCTTATAATTGTTCAAACTTAGTCAAATTTTGGTAATAAGGTCAAATTTCAGTAATCAGCAAGTTGTATCATCTTTCTCTCTCTCGTGCTCATTTTCATCTCTTATTCTTTATACCTTTCTCTCACTATCTCTATCCCCCCTCTCTCTCTCCCTCTCTCCACCTTCCTCCTTACCTCTCTACTTCTCTCTATCACATATCTCTATCACTTCTCTCTCTATCTCCCTTCCCTCTCTACTCTCTTTTTATCATCTCACCTCTCTCTTCCAACATGTCCCTCCCTCCCTCAGTTCCCTCTCTATCTCACCTCTCCCTCCCTCCCTACCTCTCCTTCCCTCTCTCCTCCCCTCTCTACTTCTCTCTATCTCTCCCTCCCTCTCTAC